>JAAEAF010001970.1:0-119941 GCA_011037195.1 Triatoma infestans | reverse complement strand
GGCATAGGTTGCTCACCATTCAGCCAAGTAAATGTATAATTGAACTGACCAAGCTCATACAAACATCATGCAAGCATACTCTAACCTATCATCACATTCTCGCTAATAAATACAAACATTCCAATAAATACAAACGACCTAAGATCTATACCTAACCAGAAACAACTACACCCTACATTCATACCAACTTTCACACAGTGGAGTGGAGTACTCGATATTCCTCGCACCCCTTCATACCTAGCCTAGAGTTAAAAACTATTTACAGTATTTACTATTTACAAATAACTATTTACATAAAGAAGAAAAAAAAAGAAAAGAGAGAAGAAAAAAAAAAAGAAAAGTAAAATTGAAATTATGTACATATTTATTTACATAAAAGGGGATGGGGTACTCGATATTCCACCACCCCCCCATAAAACTTATCCTAAAGCATTCATACCACGACAAGCCAATAAATACATTCATACCCATTTATACTTCTTAGTCAGTTCAATCAAAGCAACTATCACAAAGATATTGTCAGAGAATATAATATCCTCATAACGGAAAGGAGCGTCTAAATATTTATATAATTCCATAAACATTCTATCTCTTTCTGCTTTATACAAAGGACATGTCATCACTATGTGTTCAAAATTTTCTTCCACATTATATACACTACAATTAGCTGATGCTCTTATATTTATTTTGTGCAAATAAGCTCCACAAACGGCATGGTTCGATCTTAGACGGCTTACTGTCATTACTTTATATTTATTTAACCCGCACCCTTTAAACCATGGCTTTTTTGGTAAGGACTTTACCATTCTTTTATAAAACTCCCTTTTACTCCATTTTCATATTCATCTTGCCATTTTTTAAGAATGTTTCTTATAATAACATTTTTAAAATCTGAAATAGGTAATTTTATATTTATAGATTCACCTGACACAGCAGCCTCTTTTGCAATACTATCTACTATTTCGTTATTTTTAATTCCACAATGACCCCTTATCCACACAAAATTCACCCCTACGCTCCTTTCCGTTAGTGTTGATAATAATTCTAATATCTCTTTAAATAGGTGGTTCAGATTCGAGGACTTTCCAATATTAGATAATGTATTCAACGCACTCTTACTATCACTTAATATTGTAAATTTGTTGTGAGATAATGTATTTATATATTTCAATGCCACAATGTTTTGTACTTAAATTCACTACCTTTCCTAAAATGGCGTAAATAACATGCGGCTCCTGTATAGTTAAAAGTTAGAGATTAAAAGAATGTTGTTTTCTTTATTAATCAGAATTGTGATATTTGCAATAAAAGTGAGGTGAATATTTCACATTCCTTTCTCCCTGTTTTTGATTTTCATTTTAATGTAAACTCTATTGAAAGTGTAATTAGTAATTAAAATGGAGGGTTTTTTGTTATTTTATAAA
This sequence comes from Triatoma infestans, assembly GCA_011037195.1. Lineage (NCBI taxonomy): Eukaryota > Metazoa > Arthropoda > Insecta > Hemiptera > Reduviidae > Triatoma > Triatoma infestans. The sequence goes on along the minus strand of JAAEAF010001970.1, from coordinate 118,517 downwards.
GTCAAGTTTCTTTTTTGATGATGGAGGGGATGGAGGGGAATGGAAATGGAATTAAAAGTTTAGAGACTCTCTCTATCTCTCTCTCGCTCTCTCTCTTTCGATCTAGTTCTCTCTCTGTATTCCTTGTGGTAGACAGGGGACCAATCCTGGGATTGTTGGTTTAGACTGTACACAGTTTCCAAAACTCATCTGTTTCCTTTCTCCCTTTAATTCTATATTTCTACCTTGTAGTTAGTTAGCTGCTTTGATTGTATTACTTGATTATAGCTCTATTACAAGACCAAACGTAAATATTTGCATTTCCTTTAGTTGGCTTTCTGGGCCCGAGGTTAATTAGTTTTTACGTCACTCCCCTTTTCCATAATCCACCCTGCCATACTTCTGTGAGTTTCTCTAATGATGGGGAAGGAGGGAGGCAGGTTCTTGATTTTAACCTATGTTATCCACCTACACACACACACTGACCCACACATCCATACATACACACACAGCTAGACACACCTATGTCTAACCAAATAACTCTTGTTTACATTTCTGTAATGGATTTATTTATATATATAGGTATGTATATATACAGATGGAACTGGATCAAAAACAAGGGAGTTAACCCTTCTTTTTTTTTTACTTCTCCCCACCATATTGCTGGAAATCCCCGAGTAGTATATATATAAAGCCTGGAGTGGAGGACAGATTTTCATTAATACCGGGCCTTCGATGGTGAGGGTGGAGGCAAGAGCAAACTAAACAAACACGCACATTAGGGAGCTAAAAGTTTTTTTTTTTTTTTGGTTTACATCTAATGTAAATAAATATTAATGTCTGTTTAATTTGGTTTGATTTTCACTGAAATCTTACAGTTGGAATATTGACTTGAATTTTTATTTTTATTCTTTATATTAGTAATGTTTACAACTACAAGAACATGTCATGGACAAGTAAATTTGACGGTACCAATTTCAGTTCACTTTTTAAACAGCTTGATCGAGTAATTCTTATTTACAAATTTATATTTAAATAATATAAATTGGTTCCATGCAAGCTAAAAAATTACATAGCCCTTTAAAGTATATTAGTAATTATCCAATAATATATGACCAAAAATGTGGTAAAAATTTTTCTCTTTGAATTTTAAACACTATCACTCTAGAAGGTGCCTGGGCTATTTCCGCTTCAACCGACGAGAAGAATTGTCAGGTATATGAGAAGAGAAGAGCCGTTGCACTAAAGGATTTGGATGGAGAGCTAGTACGCTATGAAACTTGTGGTAACTTTTTTTTTAACACGATCAGGGACAAAAGGTATGTGAAGTTCCATTGAGAATGGCATGATAAGAATTGTAATAGAGTGCATTAAGAATTTAACGTAGAATTTTTAATTGCCATGATTGTAATCCGTTAGTGTTGGAATGTTTGGTTGAATCCCAGACTTCTGCTCCGTATGTCCATATCGGTTTTAACAGTGTCTTCTAAATAGTCAGTGGTGCAAGTCAAGGTTTGTGAACAGCTGGTGAAGAAGTCTTAGGAAGTAATTTAAAAATGTCTGTTTGCATTCTGTCGCTTCAGTAGGGTATAACTAGAATTAGAAATAGATTTTAACTCCTTTAATGGGTTATTATTTGCTAAATTATATTACCAATACCTGTTTGTTTGCGATTGAGCCAGATATTTGAAATTGAATTTTCAACGGAATATATGTACCCTCAATACATGTTCCCTCAATGCAGGTTCCCTCAATACGAAAATAATGTTTTTAGCGAATGGTCTGTGTGTGTGTGCGTGTTTTAACAGAATATCTCAAAAAGGAAAAGTGGCAGAAAGCTCAAACTTGGTATTGCGTTTAGGTAGTACACCACCGCATCAGACACCAAGATTTCGGACAAAATCCATCAACCAGAACTGCAACTTTACTGAACAGTTTGTTCACTTTTTAGTGATTTTTCTCAAAAATGGCTCCAAACTGCGCATACTGTGTACATGCATAGGGAAATTTGATTTTTTGGGCTAGGATTCTAGCGAAACAGCAACGTTAAGCTATCCTCTAAATACTACCATTTCAGTACAATGTATGGTTCTAATATCTATTATAATATTAATGTACACTAGAAGTATGGGTAGAATTCTAATTTCGAAGAAAGTTAACCGCAAGTGAAACGTTTCAGAATAGGTTTCTTGAGTTGCTTTTTTTGGACTTGTAACAGGAAACGACTATAACAATTTCCTTTAAAGCTTGAAATGCTACTGCCCAGATTTGCTACCTATCACTTTTTGTCACATTTGTCCGGAAAAAATATATTTTAGATAGTTGTGCGACTTCTGGCGTTAAATTTCAAAAGTTGGTGTGATTCAATGTTATAGGACTCTCTTCTGGACTATTATACTTTCTATATCTGTATGGGTGAATGAGTAAAATTTGTCAGTTTTATATGTAAGTGTGTTAACAGCGTTAAGAGAAAGTCGTATGAGTGTTTCATACCGAATTTTTTATTTTTTCTGGGGCTTAAGGAATGAAATTCATGGCATTATCCAGAAAGGGATTTGACAGAAATCCTTTGATTTTTCATTGCAGATTTAATGTGTTACCATTTGACAGAAGGGGCAGTAATAACTACACTCAGTGAGTTTACCCTAACTAAATGGATTGTCAGTAAATAGAGAGGGGAAGTCAAAGAGGTCCCTGCACTATCTTTAAAACTAGTAACACTCTTGACCATTTGTCGATTTTCCATTTCTAAAATCTTCTCTATTCCTTCCTTTAACATTTAGCCTCTTCTTTTCACTCTATATTGGCCTTAAAGTAAATTGTAAGAAATGTTAAGGCTTATAAGGTTGGGAGGTATATAAAAGATAGGGATAGAGCAAATTTGTTGGGCGCGCGCGTACGTTTATATTAGAGAGAGCACATGGTAAGGTGCGTGTGGATGAAGTTTTATAATGGAGGTGGGAAGAAATTGGAAGGCTATGGACTGTGTACACAGCCCGGCCATATTACCAATGGCTTAACGCACCCCCAAATATGCCGCCACCTTCTTCACATTCTTTCATGGGGGGGAAGCGGTGATGTTGAGCGGTACTGAGGACTTAAACTGAGTCTCTTCAAATGATAAACACCAAATTCTTACTTACTGCTCTTACGATGATGCTCTAACTAAACGGCTTAACGCAGTAAGTCATTTAATGGCGACAACATCTGTTCTTCGTTCTTTGTATCATTATTATAATGGAGTCAGTTTGATCCGACACGGAATACACCACGTAATATAATGGAGTCAGTTTGGATCCGACACGGAAGTACACCATGTAATATAAAATGGAGTCAGTTTGATCCGAACCCACGAATACGACCCATGTAATAGAAAAGTCATTTGAATTCCGACACAATACAACCATGTAATATAATGGAGTCATTTTTGGATCCGACACTGAATACACCCATGTCTATATGGAGTCCGGTGTTGATCCGCCGAATACACCATGTACTATAATTTAATATCAGTTTGATCCGCCACGTAATGCCACCATTGATATACTGTAGTCATTTTGATCCGACAACGATACACCATGTAATATAATGTACTCAGTTTGGATGCCGACACAGAAACACCATGTAATATAATGACTCATTTGATCCGACACGGAATACAACCCTGTAATATAATGGAATGCAGTTTTTTGATCCGACCACGGAATACACCATGTAATATAATGGAATCAGGCCTTTTGATCTTACACGGAATACACCATGTACTATAATGAGTCAGGTTTGATCCGACACGGAAGACACCATGTAATATAATGGGTCCAGTTTGATCCGACACGGAGATACACCATGTAATGAATTATAGGATTAGTTTGATCCACCCGGAATACACACATGTAATATAAGGAGTCAGTTGATTCCGAACGGAATACACCATTAATATAATGATCGTTTTTGATCCGGACCGGAATACACCCATGTAATATAATTGAGTCGTTTGATCCGACACGGAATACACCATGTAATATACGGAGTCAGTTTTGATCCGACACGGAATACACCATGTAATATAATGGAGTCAGTTTGATCCGGCACGGAATACGCCGTGTAATATAATGGAGTCAGTTTGATCCGACACGGAATACACCATGTAATATAATGGAGTCAGTTTGATCCGACACGGAATACACCATGTAATATAATGGAGTCAATTTGATCCGACACGGAATACACCATGCAATATAATGGAGTCAGTTTGATCCGACACGGAATACACCATGTAATATAATGGAGTCAGTTTGATCCGACACGGAATACACCATGTAATATAATGGAGTCAGTTTGATCCGACACGGAAGTACACCATGTAGTATAATGGAGTCAGTTTTGATCCGACACGGAAGTACACCATGTAATTTAATGTCTATATATAAAGCTGTATCATAATAAACCAGACTAGTCATGCAATAAAAATATTAAACAAGTTTTACTTTCACTTGTGCTATAACATCAAGTATCAAACATTGTGACTTTACTATATGATTTTGCAATTTTCTTGAAAACGGCTCCGATGATTTTCATTTAACGACGGTATATTAATTAAAAAGAAATATTTAGATCATTCATTTGTATTTGAAGCTGTCCCGGGAAAATGGTTTTCATCGCCGTTTTATTTCCTTTAAACTGCGGTAGCAGAGTTTGTTCTTAAATAGCGATTTTTACTTTCTCTTACTCCTAAAAATTGTAATCGAGTCAAATTTTCGATGGCGATTTTTCACCAGAAACACACTAAGTTCAAAAAAAAGAAGCAAATATCGCAGAGAAGTTCAAACTTGATATTCCGTTTAGGTGAGTTTCATCATGGGATCCGACAGTAAGTCGTCTGTCAACCGACAAATTCTTCAACCGACTCCATTTTACTGAGTAGATTTTTTTTGCAATTTTCTCGAAAATGGCTCCAAGACGATTTTCTTTAAACTTGAACTCAACTACACATACTACTTTTGGTGATGGGGTGGGGTTTTGTTTTCCTCTAATGTGCTAGCTTAGTTGATTATACAATTCCACTATCTCAACAAAATTAATAGATTGTCAAAATTTCAAATTTCGAGAAAATTATTAAACAGGAAGTGCGTTTTTATTAAACAGTTTTCGCAATTTTCTCCATAAAAACACCGATGAATTTAATTAAATTTATTATACTAAGCAGAAAATTTGTCAATTACAATTTTATAAACTGCAATAAGAGAAAGTTGTGTGAGTGTTTCACACCAGATTTTTTCTGACTGCATCACCAACTATTGCGATCGTCTGATGGTCTAATTTCAAAATTGACTTGTCTTCCGTAATTCTAGGCCTGGGAACAGGCAAACATTTTTTTGTTCTATATTTTTAGCAATTCCAATTAATCGAATTAATTGATTTTCATTTTCTTTAAAATTGCAATGTTTATTTAACATTTAGATCCTCCAAAAACATGATAAAATAAATTTCTCGGAAAAATCTTTTTAATAATTTGAAGCCTCTATTCCGTAAACTTGCACTTCCGGTTTACTGACTTCCTTCAAATTTGGAATTCTAACAATGTTTTTAATGTGTTCTAGGGGGGGGAGTTACACCAAATTGTGCTCCAGGTGAACCTTAACGTTCAGAACGTCCAAAATCAATTTTCCTGAGAAAATGTTTCAAATAAAAGTGTCTATTCAGTTAGTGTAGGAAATTAAAAAAATCGTCAAAGAAAATTGCAAAATAAAAAGAAAAGTCGTTCAGTAAACTCGCACTTGCTATTGGTGGATTTCGAACAGTGGTGGTTCTGATGCGGTGATGGTAGTTAAACAGAATATCAAGTTGATTGTGATATTTTGTTCGCGCACGTGCACACACACACACACACACACACAAACTCAGACCATTCGCTGAAAACATTTGTGTCGTATTACAGAGGATCTCAAAACATGTATTTCCGATGAAAACAATTCAAAAAGTTTGACACATGTCTAAACCTGTCCAAGAAAGTACAACATTATTGTTTTTCATTCTTAGTTTGACTCGATTGTCATGCGAATGCCTTCATCACTTCATTCAAGTTGGAAATGCTAACTTACATATATTAAGGTATAATTTTTATTTGAAATAATTTTTCCGGAAAACCAGATTTTCAGGTGGATCCTTTGGGGGCCGAGTGGGGGTTGGTTAGCACTATCTTCACTGTCCAAGAAAAGCTCCCATGAAGGTTGATAGAAAATAGAGAGGATGAGATTAATTAAGTTGAATTGTTAATCAAGAAAGAGCGCCGTCTTTCTGCGTTCAACATACTTCAAGATTTTAAGCTGTTAAAGTATTGGGGAAAATTAGTTGAGTTGATTTATTAAAGTTGAAAAGGAATTAAAGGTGGAAATAAATTTATCTTGTGGCTTTAATTCATTTGAAGAAATAGGAGTAGATGTGTTTAAGTCTGGGAAAGTCTGGTGATACCTAAGGCCTCCTAGCCGGATCAATACTAGAACGTCATTCAATTAATTATTCCCTTCCATGATTGGTTCAAGTCTAATTAGATGAGATGAGATACATACTTGGTAAGTTTAACTTCTCTCCCCTACTGTTCCATCTCTGTCATTCCATCTCTCGCTCTCTCTCTTGCTATAACCTGTCCTTGTCATATTACCATTCTATCTCTTTCGGCTCCAATTAATTATGCACTAACGTCATGATGAGTATGAAAATGTACATGTTATGGTAATGTGCATAATATATTTATGAGTTATATTTCCTTCGGACTTCCACGGCCCCACACTTACTTCCACCGCCAACCCCCAGCTAATCCAATATTAAATTTACAATTCTCATATTCTCATATCTATAACAAAAACCCAAAATAAACAAAACTACATTTTCATAAATTTGTTGCTCTGGCTGTGTAGGGTGACGCTAGTATTGGGAAAACATTAGAGAAAATCGAACTGGATTTTCCGTTTACTTATTAATAGAGGAACTAACAGTAAGGCTCAAGGGATCTCAAAACATGTATTTCCGATGAAAACTCGATATGGAACATTTGACACAATCGGGATATTTCCTGTAGCCAGCGGTAAGAGAAAGTAAAAATAAATATGAATGAAAAATCTGAAATGGAAATAGTATTACATTAAATAATACATGATATAAGTTTATTATTATATGTAAGGGAGAAAATATAGAAGGTGATTTAGTTCAATAAAACTATATATTAATAGTAATGATCAGTATTAAAAGTAAATATAAATACATACAAGGATGCGATGGTGTGAATGGATAATCCAGGGTGTGAAGTCTAGGCGCAGTACTCGGGTGTAAGGTGGTCGGACACCCATAGCAGAACATCCTGGAACAGAAAGGAGTTTAGTAAAGATTTTAATAATCTTCATTATTACAGACACCAAGAGGCTCTTGAAATCAATTTACACGGAAGTCTCAAATAACTGACGGAGGTAGATTTGTTTGTTGTCTTTGTTGGAAAACAAATGCAGAGAAACGAAAAGAAAACTTTCAAAAAAGCGCACCGATTTTCTTTAAATTCGGAATCTTGGCCATAAATTTCATCCTTATTGGAATTATACTAGATCTTAATTTCGTATAAAACTTTCAGATGGTATTGCAACATCATCATTCTCCCCCGAGAATCCACTACTTTCAACTTTCCCACAATGATTAGTTCCCAATACAACTGACAGACTTTGTGAAGTGTGTGTTTAGAACTTTGTGCAGTGTGTGTACAAAGTTCAAAGAAAATCATTGCAATCGTTTTCTAGAAAATCGCAAAAAACTGATGAAAAAAGTTGATTCAGAAACCTGCTATGTGTGGGGGGAAGAACCTCAGTCCAGTTTGAACACTGCCCCTAAACGAAATATCTGTTTTGAGCTTTCCGCTTTCCACTTTTTTCAAGTTACTGAGCTTCAAACATGTATTTCCGGTTCGAAAATTTTTCATCTGATCGCTATAGATGTAAGAGAAAGCGGGAAAAAAGTAGAAAATTCGAAAAAATAGAAAAATAAAAGCTTTACCTATGCCTCTAAAATTAGTAATTTAAGAAAAATTAAATAGATTATTTACGATACTTTTAAATACTCCGATGACTGATCAGAAAGCTGTGTGTTCGCATTGCAATATAGTTGTGCAGCCCCACTTTTAGAAATAAAGTGTTTGTGTCAATAATAAAATGTTATTACAATTATTCGAGTCAATAAACAATGAAGATAGTGATGCCACGATATAACTCTAGTTATAGGATATATTTCTATGAAAGCAAACTGTTTTAGAAAAAAAAAATGTAATATTCATTGTCAAAAAGCCAGTTTGAAATATTGTATTCGGAAAATGTTTTCTTCGCTAACAAATCATTAATTTCCGTATATTTCAGTTAGTAAAAACAATGGACTGTGTAATATTCGCTATTTTCCTAACGTTTGAAAATTCGCAAAACAATTGCTTATTGCCTATATATATATATATACTGTGTCCAGTAGATCAAATTTTGAAATATCGTTTTCAAACCCTTCCATATTCCACTTCTTTACAAAAGCAACCAGGAGTTGTTGGTGGATGGGTCAGCGAAATTATTATAACCCTTCCTCCCTCTCCTCATACTATGAAAAGTGGTTTATCTGTTTTGACATCTCTATTACCAAGAGTGTACGAGAGATACAATACGTATTAACAACATATGTAGATGATATCTTCTATAAATATATATATAGAATGATCTAGTATGCGACATCGAATCCAAACAAAAGTGATCGAATTGGCCAACGTCCGTTGTGGTAGTGATGGGAGAGCTATGATCACTGGTATACTCGTGCTGCCGAAGCGTGCTTCCGCTTTTCATATTGGCTGTTTAGAATCACTTGCCGTTATACAAGAATAAATTATCACAATCTATTCGTGGATATATATACATATAAAATTGTTAATGATTAGGCCGGTTGGCGTGCGGAGGTGGGAGGATGGAATAGTATTGTACGATATCCAGAGTTTCCGTTTTTATCGTATTGATTTGTCATTTTATTTGGTTAATATTATTTCAATAAATATCTATAACTTATTATTATTTCTTATTAATGTGTAGTTGTTGTCAGCCGTTGGCAGTAGATATTCATAGAAGGGAGGGTTAAAAACAAAATGAATTTTCGATAATTTGCCGAAAGTTTTGATCAAGGCCTAAAAAAGATGAAGAAAGTGAAAAGAGCACAGCTCTGGAAAACCATCCCATGCCTGGGCGGTTATAGCCAGAAAAGATGTGATGCGGGCGTCAGTCTAAGTAAAAATAACCTTGGTATGCTGACGGATTTCCTCAAAGAGCATTGTAAACTGACGGGGCACCGGTAGAAGCTAGCCTAGGACACGATAGCACCTACAGAATCTGTGGGGAGGGGTAGGAAATTCCAATAACCTTCTAACCGTGAGTAGGCCCTCTTCTGTACAATGTACGGAAGTGCGAGTTTTACAGAATTGCTTTTTAAGTTACCGGAATTTTCTAGACAACTGCTCCAAAGAGCTTCCTTTCTTTCCGCTTTCAATGTGCATTGCACATTTATACGTATTAATTGTTTTATTTCAAACAATTTCCCCGGCAAAATTGATTTAGGAGAGGTGGTTCCTGAAGATCTCAGAACTTAGGTTAAGTTCTAAATTGCACCAATTGAAACTGAGAAAGACAGGTTCTGCATACCCGCTTGTAGGGCCTGAACATTTATGTGGGGTCAGCGACCTGTCTCTTCTGGAAGAACTTTAAAAGGAGGAGGAAGTAAGCAGGTCTGAACTCCGAAACTTCATCCTCGGACTGAGGCAGGTTAAGATCTGCTTGGGAAACTATAACCAACGGAGATCGGAGGCCTGCATCGGCCTTAATAAGAACAAATTCCATATCCTTATGGGTTTCTTCACTGAGCATTGGCGACTCAAGTGTAGCTGGGTTTGGAGAGTGACAACATAATATGCAGATTCTATGAGGAGATGGGGAGAAGGAGTGCGAGGCTGCCGCTCAGAACCTGGGTAGTTGGAGGAAAGAAATATTCCCTCCCTAAAGCCCGCCATGGTATTAGGATTCCTTAGGGATCTTGACCTAAGACGCTAAGACGTGCAGTAGACATTGTTCGCCTATGACATCTGATAGAGTGCTGTGGGCTAGTCTACGGCATCCGAGGGGCATTACACAATAGATCGTGTAGGTTGCAAGGAATTAGGCTTCTTTACCCTCCCCCCCCAGTGGGTAATTCCAAAACCTGTACTCCGTTAAAAACTCCATTACGAGAATCTGTCATGAATACAATCACTTCTGTCCCAGTAAGTAATAGAAAATAATAATAGATATAAAAGTAAATACAGTTAGTCAAATTGGATAGATACAAGTATGTATAAATTAATTTTTGGATAAACTCTTCAATATTAACTTAATTAGAATAATAACAAAAAATCAATTTATCTCATTTGTGCCAATCAAATATAAATTTAACACAAGTAGTTCTTGTAGGATGTATAATATATATGTATATATGTTTGTTTATGTGATAATAGTGTTGTAACAGTTAATGTTTCATGAGAGGGACACGTTGGTACCCACATAGTAACCCGGCCGGTGGCTAGATTAAATCTACAAGAAGTTCCCTACGGCCCAATTAAACAATAGAATATTGCCCTACCCCTCCCTTCTTCTATAGCCTTTACACTCAATTAATACTAATTGAAAGCAATTGTCGGCACCACTGACTGGAAATTAAGTGAACTTGATTAGTAAATTATCTACAGCTTTTATTTTTTTCAGCCTGTCTGCCCCCCCCCCCCACTTTCTCTATCCCTCTCTTCCCTCCTATTTCTTTTTAGTTTTAGTGTGAGGCGACAGTACCACTATGGCAACATAGGCGTACATACATTAATGTATACCTCGCAATGCAACAAGTACATTCACTTCTAAGAAACATTTTACACCTATTTCATATTTCTTAGTTTTTTTTTATATTAAAGTACAAACCAAGTATTTTTGCGATATACTTTAGGTGTCAGGGCAAGTTGGCATAGAAGAAAACAAGATGGCCGACAATCTGTCAGAGAAAGCTGCAGCAACTTCCTTTAACGACCAATTTCTCCTAGAAAAACTCAGAAATAAAAAAGAAGATAAGTGAGCCTTCCTCTGGATCAGCGGTCGGCAGCCGGGGGTTCGCGGCGTAATTTTAATGGTCCGCAAAGAAGTTTAGAAATTTTTTAAATTTAGAAATTGAAAAAAAATTAAATAAAAAATAAATTTGTTTAAGCTGTATATAAAATAGAACAAGAACATTATATTGTAATTGATTTATTACAAGATACTACTGTGACTTGCAAAAACATCTACCTCAAAGGCGTTTAATTAACCCCTACTCGGTCAGCGGCATGGAAAAAGTAACAAAATAAGAATACCGAATTCTGTACAATTTACTAGCCATCAAATTTGACTACGGCGCACCCTTGGTGATTTGGGTGAACTAAAACTAAAAAATGTTTGTAAGTATTTTGAAAGAAAACACGTCTGTAAAAATGATTAAAAAATAGAATACGATAATTTAAATGGAAGTCTTACGATGTTTTTTTAGATAAGAATTAGAAAATTACACATATAAATAGTAACAAATACGTATATTGTAATGTGTAGATCTTTGAGAGTAATAATTAAAAATATATATATATCATGATTTTTATAATTAAGTAAAATAGATTAGTTAAAATATATTTAATATTGATTGCTATTTAGAGCACTCTCAAGCCTGGGTTTTTTCGAAGGTTGGGTAGAAACAATAATGAACAGTTATGAAGGTAGAATACCTTTACTCACAATAGAAAGGAATTTCCCTTCCTTCCACTGTTCAGTGGAGGGAGGAAATATATATATACTAGATCAAATTTGTGTTGAGGAAAATCTGAGTACGTAAAATAGGAGTGCCATCCAAAAATGTATAGTAGTGACACAGTGTAAACCCAACCTTCAGCCAAGTTTATATGTAAGTCTTATTATAAATTAATACTTCTCATTTTCTTGAATTAATTATCTTAAAGACAAGATTTTATTCGATATCTATTTTCGCATATTCTGTTATTATTAAATATAGACATTGTAATAATGATTTATGTATTATTTATTTTACATCCTCTCCTAGTTCAGGTGAACACAGACCTCACGAGATCTCTTTAGAGAAGATTTCAAATATGAATTATAATTATTTACTATTTTGAATTTCTTTTTTTTATACCCCCAATACACATAATATTACAATATACATATAAGTATATATACACGAGTATATATATATCTTTATATATAAAAGTGAATGTCCGTAGTACGTAATGGCAAATCTCGAGAATTAATTACTCAAATGTTGTCAAATTTATATTTGTTGTTGAGGCTGAGGTATACGTAGATGTATAGCTTGCACGCGAATAGGCAAACCTTGCGCATTGTATATATATGCCCCAGAAGGCAGAACAATAAATATTGTGTATCAAAAAGCATTGCAATAAGAAAAGTAAGTTTTTCATTCGAAAAGCATTACAATCAAAATATTATTTTTAACAACACATATGCAGTTTTTCTGTAAATTATATTTCATTAATTTTTTTTTTCAATTTACTGTTATTATTTTTCATTTCAATAAATATTTTCTAATAAAATAAATTAACGTTTTTACTTTTAAATATATATTAGGGGCCAGCAAAGCGGTCCGGGTACAGCTAGTTATTTATAATTATAAATAAACAAATAAATCATACTCAATGCCCTTATTAATTCGTACCTTTAAAAATTATGTCAGTGGTCTGCGAAATTTTAAAAGGCGAATTAGTGGTCCGCAGTATCTAAAAGATTGCCGACCGCTGCTGTGGATGACCTTTCTCGAGGAGACATGCATCAGATTGAGGAAGAAATGAGACATGAATCAGACTGAGCATGTCTCCTCGAGAAAGGTTTTATTCATGATGCACACTCAGAGCCTCAGAGTACACCTGCAGAAGCTGGGCTAAGAAACGTGATGAAGAAAGTCGGCATATTCTATGGAAAGATCAGAGGATACTGCAGGACAGGTGTTGATTTGTGGAGCTATCATTCAGAGAAGATTTATAAGCTTGGTTATCGGATATATGATATCCAGGATGATTACTTTCAAGTTAATGTTTTGGTCCATAAAATATGTGAAAGAAGTTGTACTAGAATGGGGTCTGTTTTATGCTGAGCCAACGGGCGGAAATTCATGCAAAAAAAAAGAAAAGATATTGATCGGCAGGAAGTATCGAAACTAGGAGAATGTGGTTCTATCTGCCGCTATTACAACACTGAGCTTATTAGTCTTCAGTTTGAGAAAATGCTTAAAAAAACTCAACGTTTTGGATAAATGTAATTAAGATAATATTTTTTTAGGTGCCAGAGGACGTGTTTATACCGCAGGGGTCACCAAGAAGGCTGATAATCTGACAGTGAAAAATAATGTACAACTCCTGTTCTGGAGCCGGACCTTTTCTTTTATTTTGGCTCTGATATGAGGAGGTTAAGAGAGTTTTATCGCACTAGGGGACTTCAAAATAAGAAAATAGCTTGTGATAATTCAACTTCCAAAAATTTCACACCATCAAATTAAAGCAATTTTCAAAATCATTCTAAAAACTTTCAAAGAGTTAAAAAAATTCCAAAGAGGTTCATATGTTTAGAGCAAGTGAATAAAGTAAATCATCAAAGGCGTGTTTAAAGTACAATGGTACTTCCGGTTGGAAAGATTTTTTTTGGGCCGGTTACTTCCAGTGATATCCAAATGGTATAACATCAACTATGAGGGGAGCTTCCTGTAATTTTTAATTTTTGAGTTATGCTGTTCACGTATGCACACAACACTACTCAGACACGGGGAGAGGAGAGAGAGACCAATGAAAAGCCACTCCTCAAAAGATGTATTGCCGGTGAAAATTTAATTTCGTAAAGTTGATACGAGTCTGTTACTCGTCAGCATTAATAGAAAGTAAGAGGTCAGAGGATATATGGTTGCTCCTCAGGCCCAAATATCCCATCGTATCCGATAAAACGATTACATACTATTTTTAACTTTACAAATACGTCCATTTATCTAAATTAGACAATGTTCGAGTTTATTTAACTATATAATACTAACTTCAATGAGATGAGCAAATAATTTAAACTAACCATACTATAAATAGAATATCACGTCTAAATTTATATAATCTGGATGAAATGAAGTTTTTTTTATATTCACCCTCTCTGTTTAATAAATAAAGATCATAAATTTCAATATTTGTAAACCTAATATGGCTGATTTAGTAAAATATATTTTTAAATGATAAACTACAACTTTATTATAGCAAATTTAAAGCATTAATAAATAACTCACTTACCAAATTTTAGTTGTATGTTAGTTTTATTTGTGGATTTATGGTTGGTAGAATTTGTCTAAATTGTTTGTTTATAGTTTGGGAAGGTTACTTCGCTGTTATTGTTTTGTTTTTGCGTTATGGATTTGGTAATGCTAATGCTGACTTTTAATATTAGAATTGTAATGATTGCAGTAAATGAAATTGTGTGAGAGTTTCTGATTGCTTGTTCCCCCCCCCCCCCACAAATCAACCCTAAAAATATTTAGTCCGGACGTAGAAGACCGTAAAACTTGGATTTCCGAGCCATTCATTACGAGAATCTAAAATGAGCTCAATAGTCTGTTCATTTGTTCCCAAATAAGTGAAAGTAAAATAATTATCCAAACAAAAGGTGTTAAGGGAATTTTTTGATCCACAATTTTTAGTAAAATAAATCTAGGTGGTTGGAAATAGAAACATTATTAAACTGGTGAGGAATTTAAATCAGCAAATAAGGAATTATGTGGCTATTCAAGATATAACGATATATCTTCCAAATAGCAGACGCTAAATAAAACGTGACTTTAATGCAGACAATTGTGTGTGTGTGTGTGTGTGTGTGTGAGAGAGAGAGAGAGAGAGAGAGAGAAGATGTGGTAAAGATGACGCGAGCATCGCATCACTCTGAGGTCACGTCAGCAGACAGGACCAGACGGTACATGTATGTGTGTGTGTGTGTATATTCACTTAAAGACAATTATGTGTACTGACTAAGAAACATAGAGAAACAGTCGTATCCATGTGCTGTACAAATGGCAAGTCTATCTGTCTGTGTACACACTGTATAAATATTAAAACAAACTTGTCTGGGCCTCAGTGGCGCATTCTAGTTTTTCTATTAACTCAATCTTATCATATTTGTGTCGCAAATATTGTCCATTGTTGACGTTAAGGAGGTAAGAGTCATTGCCACGTATCGTTGATTAAAAAAAAACGTTATCTTTGGTGTGAAAAGTCTCTCACGACTTCTCCTACTGCAAATCTAATTCAGACATTTTCTTTAAAATTTGGAATTATTACTAAATGTTTAGTTGCCTTAAGTTCTACCAGGAGGTGGAAACTGTACGATCATACATTACAGAAAGTCTTATGAATGTGTATAGAGAGTATGGCCTATAAATCCAATGTTCACAGCGACCTGAAAGATCTATCGTGTTGTTAGTGATTGTGTGACATAATTAACTATAATTACTACCTATGTCTGTAATGTGTAACATTTTTATGAGTGGTGGTATGAGCTAATGTTTGCCTGTGGGTTTGTTAAACCCAAAAGTTAATCAGTCAGCTACTGCTGCAGGTTCTAAGGGTTTTGTATGGTATTAGGAGTGGCATAGTAAGTGTTGTCGTATTGTTAGCCTGGGGGGGGGGCGCACCAAGATCTCTGAAGAAATGGCTCTTCTCTCTCTTCCTTCGAGAAATTCTGTAGAGTGGATATCGAAAATTTGATATGATCCCAATATTTCCTCTTAACCGAAGTAAGAGAAAGTAAAATTTACCTTTTCAAGGAAAGCATAACCTTCCTCCTCAGCAAAATTTCTTTAAATGAACTTACTCGGAAAAAAGTTTCAAAGAAAATTGATAAGTCTCTGTATTCATAGTTAGTAGACCAAATTCAATGAAGTCCGTCGTATTTGTGGGGAAAAATCGCAGAAAACTGAAAAAAACTGTTCAGTAAAAATGCACTTCCGGTAAAGCGATTCTCTTCAAACCAGGAATTTTGGCAACATATTTATATTTGTGAAATCTGACCTGGCATAATTTTTTACTTAATATTTTTTCCAGAAACTCTGCAGTACATCAGTTAATTTTGCAGTGGAACCAGTTGAAGTTTCGTACCCAGGATATTCACAATTTAACAAGTGCCAGTAAGTGCTTAATTCATTATATTTTACCCAAGTAAGATGTTAATAAAAACAGAAGAAGCGAGAGGACAATAACTTTTACTTAAGCAAACATATCTTCTCTTTACAAACAATTAATATAAACAATTAGTTTTGCACAAAAAGTACTTAACTATACTAACTATATAAATCATTACCGCCCCCTTTTGCTGTATGAATTAAATATCCGGTTTATAAAAAACAAAAACTAACCAGAAAAAAAAAAGAATGGATGCGGGCTGAGAAAATTGGCAGAAGTAACTCTCTTTTCCTCTTTATTAACTGTCCACTTCTTAAAAACTTCCTTCCTAAATAATTAATAACAATTACAAATGTCCGCTATGTTTGTATTTATGTTTTTAATAAAACTGCTTAATATGAAAAGATACTAGTGTGGGTGAGGTTACAGAAACTGCCTCTTCTTCGTATGTTTATTTGTTGGTTCTCATGTTTGGAAAAACCGAATAAATATGGGATTTTCTATTTGTAGATTTCTAAATGAATTTTCTTCAAACCTGGAATTTTTACAATTCTCCAACTTTATTTTTACATCACTTTCTTGTAAGAGAAAGAATTTCAAAAATGAATTTAATCAGAAATACAGACTTTTGAGACTCTCAGAGAACGAAAAAAGTATTTGCGTGTGTTCTGTGTGTGTATGTGTGTTTGTGAGAGTGCGTGAACAAAATATCTCAAAAATAAAGTATCGCTCAAACTTGGTATTCGGTTTTGGTACTATCGGTGCACCTAACACGAAGATTTCAGGCAAAATCCATCAACTGGAACTTTGAAAATTTGACTTTACTGTTTTTTTTCGATTTCCTTTAGTTTGTATTTATCCACACACACAAAAATAATTACCTTTTTTATTTGCTACATTTTCCCATGACAATTGATTTTTTGGGGGTTCTGGGGGGAGCAGTAACGTTAAGCTTTCTTTTAAAGTATAACAGTAAAATGTATTGTTGTAACGCCAATAGAATATTAATATAAATTATAATCTTTGGTAAATGTTTCAAATTTGAAAAATCGATTAACCGGAAATAACGACTTCACAGAACGTATTTTGAATTTTTTCGATTTTCTTGAAAATCGAGTATAATGATTAGCTGTAAATATGGAATGCTAACTGCACCGCAGATATTAACCTATCACTTTTATTTGCGAAGGAGAAGAATCATTAAAAAAAGAATTGATTTTAGGCAGTTCTGCGGAGTTAATGGCGTTAAAGCTCAAATTACATAGGTTGATTCAATGTTATTGGCGTTCTCTCCGGGACTACAGTGCAATTTAGGCGGGGTTGACTCCTCAATGCTACAACAAGTGACTAAAATTTTCACTTTCAAGTGCAGTTAAAAGAAAATTTTCAGCAGTAAGAGAATGTCGTGTGAGTGTTTCATACCAGATTGTTTTTCGTATTCAGAGGACCTCAAAATATATTTTTCCGGTGAAAACTCAAGATCGTAAATTTGACGCGATTCTAATATTCTCTCTTTGTAGCAGTGAAAGTAAAACTTCCTAAAAAAAAACACAGGTGGTTGTGCCGGGTGGTACCCTACTTAAAGGAAAGTAGACCAGCCATTTCTTTAGGGATCTTCAAGTTGTTGCGCGCATCCCACAATCGCAAGGATTCTGCAGGGATGCAATCTGTGCAACTGCAACACACCATCATCACATATTCATTCGTTATTACACTTACACTGTACACACCTAAGAAGAGTCACCTTAAATAAGTTTTCCTAATTCTTAGGTTACACTTACTATCGTTGGAAATTTGACTCAATAAACACGGGTTTTTAGACTTTGCAAGCTCGTACAATTATACATACGTATATTGCAGACATTAAGAAACCTATCTTGTTGAATGATTTCAGAACCACTTAAGACCATTCGCGAGTCTTAAATTTTCTAGGTAGCCTAATTTTTCTATTGTAGATAGGGTAGTTAGACCTTGGAGGGCTAATCGTACACATCTGTCGCTATTAATGATCTGAACTTTTCAAATTAGAGTTGGCAATTACTTTGATTGTGTTGAATATGTGGACAGGTCCGCAATGCTGGATAACATCTGGTATTTTATTCGTCGTAGCGTGCATATTTATTTTGTTTCTGACCGGTTTCGGATTTTCATCCATCGTCAGAGTAAATCTATCCATTTACTCTCTGCACGAAATGGATAGATTTACTCTGACGATGAATGAAATTCCGAAACTGGTGAGGAACAAAATAAATATGCATGCTACGACGAATAAAATACCAGATACTTTTATTTTATTCGAATTGTAAACCATCTTTACAATTTTGGAATGTTTTGGATTTGAGATTTATTTCAGTTTTAATTTTGATGGGCAGAATTTTGCAGTGATCGTGTAACTGGATGCTATTTGTTATTTTCTTCATCGTAAGATTTCAGACATCGTAAGATTTCGATGTTGCAAAGTTCGATGATGATTAGTTGCAACTGACTACCAACTAGAATTGCTAATTATCTAGGATATAACAGTCTGTGGTTTATTCTGAAGAAAGGATTCTTTTAATGTGATGAATGTGAAAGGACCATTAGTTTGAATTTAGAATAAATTTTAAATTGGCCACTTTTTTGTTCTTCTTCAGTGACACCATATTTAATGGGCAGAATTTTGCAGTGGACGTGAAATTAGATGCTATTTGAGATTTTAGAAAAGTAGCGCAGTTATTAGGATGACTTTGGAACTAATTAAATAGTCCAAATTCTTTTTTTGGGAGGTTGGGACGCGTCATTGGATTTGACAAAATAGATCTTTAGAGTAGGCAGAAAAAGGTCTTGCTCAGTATTATTGTAATTAGGATAGGCCAGGGACAGAACTCATGACGAATAGTAAAGTCATGACGATGGATGGTAAGGACTTAGCTGGTTATTTTGTTGCAGCTATATTTTGCAATGGACTTGAAATTTTTTCAGTAAGGTTTTTACTTCCAACTACCGGCCAGGTACAAGATATTGCATCAGTGATGAATACGTATTGTAAGGAATGATTTTTCGTATTGAATAATTGCAATGAATGGCATTTATTACGATGATCAAATCAGTAGGAAAAACTACGGCTATCATTGTGTTTTGGTACTCTAGTACCATTTACTTTCTCTTATTACTTATAATCTCATAAATTGTAATAGACACCTTGTTTCTAACATTTTTATAAATTCAGATTTGTGTTCTCTATTGATGGGCAGAATTCTGCAGGGGACATGAAAGTCTATGCTACTGGTGGCATAGGAAATGATGGTGGCGATATTTTTGGCGTTTAATCTTAGGCTTAAATAAATGTGTGGGATTTGTGAAGTTTTTTGGGGGTTCTGGGATAGCGGTTCTGGGACCACAAAGTTCCTTCTAAAAAGGGCTATTTTGAAATACTGAACGGGATTGTTAACTATATAACACGCTTATGTGACTGGACAAATTAAATATCTTTGAAATATTTCAAGCTTGGAGAAAATGGTTACTGAATGAGTTTTTCTTTCAGCTCTTCGTATTTTCATGAAAACAGCTCCACACTTCATATACGCATTACACACCACACACACACACACACACACATAAATGTAATACTTTTATTTGAAACACGAAGACTGTAAAAACCAAACATACAACACCAAAAATGGTATGCTGCTGTACCATACTTTCTTTATTACCCCAGCAGATATGACGGTATCCGGTATCGCCGCCGTCTTCCCGAATCTCCCTTTTTCTTCAGCCTTCGAAGGATGCTTCAAAGTCACGCAATTTTTCCGTCTCGCCCCGCTCCAAAAATAGCCAGTAATACATATTTCTAGTAGAAGTATTATTCCGATGTCCGATATCCACTCACAACTATCTAAACTTGAACTGTTCGAATTGAGCTCGATAGTACTAAGGTATCTAGTTACATGCCGTTGACCACTCCATGGTTTCTAATTCCAAGTTTTGTCATCGTTAGCGTTTTGTTGAGTCACCGTTAGCATGAACCTCGTGAAATTTGATTGGTTATTCCATTTAAAAAAAAAAAACTACTTACGATATAAAACCATATAAATTCTAATATTCAATAATATTATTGAATATATAAATAGATTGTTTCACTATTATTTTAATGATAAACAAATTTTATGACCTTTTCAATCAAAAGTTGAACATGAAATTGTTTAAATAGATGGAGATATGTGTTTTCTTTGTAATTAAATTAAACACCAGTTTTGCAACTTGACATTTACATATTGGAATTCGTCCGTGAACTCTAATTTGCTTGTTATTATCACAAACTAAATTTATTAAATGGTTAGTACTAATATTCATTTCATATTTCTTTTAATTGTTTTAATTTTATTTTCTTTGATTTAGTTAACACTTACTTTTGTTTTTTTTTTAAAGAATAGTATTTTGTATAGTATTCATACTTCATCTTACAGCAGTCTCTGGCTATCGTCGTAGACTGTAGAAACCATTCTCTATAATTATCAATTAAGTAAATTTCCAAAATTCATACCCAGAAGTCCCGCTGAGAAATGAGAAAAAAAGTTTTTAGCACGTGTTGTTTGTTGTCTCAAACAGAAAACTCGTTGGAAACTCAAACTAGCTAACGATAGTTTCCTCAACCTTCAACGCTCAACCAGAGTGCGATTTTACTGAATTTTTTTCTTCAGTTTTTCACAATTTTTCTCGAAAATAGCAAAACTGTTTTCTTGATCGAAACCAGATTGTGATGCTTCAGTAATTTCCTGATCATTGTGGTATTATGGAGGCCGATAAGGTGATTTGAGAAGGTTCCAATATGGCACTACCAGAATACTCTCTCTCTTTGTCGATTTTAACAACAGAAAGTAGTGAAAGACACGCTTCACTTCCTGTATATGGAAGGTCATTCAATTAAAAGGATATTCATAAAAAAAAAAACTGGAAAATATGCTCGAATTCTCAAAGATCTGACTTAAAGAGTCTTTACACCGGTTTTTGCAGAGTTCCTTCATACATATGTCTCATGCTCCGAGGAAACTATGGCCACTTTGACGTACGTCCTGCTCTTCATGATATATTAGAGCAACATTTAGTTGGCAGAAGGTCTATGCCAGGAAGGAGTCTGTAATGGGCTGCAAGGTCAAGCATGCCAAAGTCAGTGGCTACTGCGTAAAGTGAACAAAAAAAATAAAAATAAAAATAAATTTTCCTGAGACATTTTTTCAGGGTTCTACTTTAAACTTTTATATAAAGTGTCATTTTTAGTCAAATTTACGCTTCTGCTGCCTAATAATATTAAGCTCTAGAAAATGCGTTGCTAGCTTTCCAAGTTTGAATGCAATTTTACTGAAAATTGTCCAAGTTTTTCGGAATTTTGGTGCTAACTGCACGCGAATAAAAACATATAATTTTTACATATTGTAACGTTTTCCCTCTAAACTAGCTACTGCAACTAGTTTTAAGTGGTTCGTATAGATAAAATACTCTAAACTTCAATAAAGAAAACACCAATTTATTGTTATACACAATAAATTACAAAATACAACACTTAATAATAATTAACTCACAGTTTAAACCACAAAAGTTCACTTTGTTCACTTTTTATACACTTTTCACTAACGTACACTTAGTTAGTAACCGGAAAACTTTTCCAACCCTCTGCGGTGTCACTATTTATACGGGTGGAGAATCTTCTAGAACCTTCTCAATCCTTCCAGAGAGAACTAGAGCGCGTCGCCAGCGCTTCCTAGCGGCCACTAAAAGAACTTGAGGTTCCTACTTCCTCTCCTAGATGACATCACCGGCTGCGTTACAATATATTATATACATGTATGAAACATTTTTCCGAAAGGATTTCTAAGGACAGCAAAATGACGTAACATTCTGAGTTTGAAGAAAATTTGTGTATTCGAATTTTCACACAGATTTTTTTACTTTCTCTTATTGCTTTAGAGAACGTGTCAAATTTCTGATACCGCGTTTTCACCGGAAATACGAGTATACGTTTTGATGTCCGCTACCAAAGATGTCCTATAAAACCTGTTATGATTGATATATATATATATATATCTATATATATAATTATTCTATTCTCAATTTTAATTTTGAAAATTGTAATCTAAGAAATTACGTAATAATTTCCAGATTTTTGTGTTCAATAACAGAAGAAATCTCATTTTAATAAATTGTAATTTTTCACCAAATTGTTAAAATATTTGAACTAATTGGAATCATTGGAATGAATTTGTTAGGATTTTCATTTAATTTGTTTTCTGTTTGATAATTTTTGCTGTAAAAAGTACATAATCTAAAATTTTCTATAATTTTTGTTTGTATTAGGAGATAAATTCTTGTAAATGTAACAGATAAATTGAAGGATTTCAGCCTTATAATATGAGGTTATAACAATTGAAGTGTAAATTTATCAAAATTTTCCTAATATACCGTATGTATTATTCCAATTATATTATAATGTCTTAATAATATCCTTACGGCGTAGTTACTTTAAAAATAATTGGATAAATTGTTAGATAGAAAAATATTTGTAGTTAATTATTAGATAAGTGGGTAACAGTATGCCTTATATTTAGTTATGCTAACACGCGAGACATCCTTATTATCTCATCAGCATCATGGTACTTAACACCGCGCTCCCCCACCGCTCCTCAGCACTACTTAATACTTGTTTGATTAAAAATATTACACTTGTGACTGCCTACAATTTATTTAAGTAAAAATGTTTTAAAATAATTCCTATTATTATTATTATTATTATTATTATTATTACGAGGCATATTTTTTTTTCTTAAGTAAGTTCCGTTTTGAAATTGCACCCAACGGAAACTGGGAAAGCGCAATAGTGTATGCGCAATAGGTGGAGCTGTCTTGGCCATATATCGCCATCAGATTCGTGTTTCATAAAAAAGAATGACGATAAAAGGTAAATTTCTCCAATTGTTCATTCAACAGCGGTGAAGAAGGAGGAAGTGAAATTTTATGATGTAGAACGTAACGGTTGACCTAGTTTAGCGATAGACAATTGGCAATATCATTCACTGTGGATGAAGACCTGGATTTGGTAAACAAACTTTTGAGACGAAGCAGCGAACGGAATGGCGGCCCTCACTGGAAGCAAACAAGTTTAAGCAAGAAAAATAAAGGACACAGTTTTTCTTTTGCTTGTTTTTTTTTTCACTTTTGTTTGTTCTGTGTTTTCTTGGATGTAGAAAGACTATTAATGCCGATGAGACACTCTAAGAAAAGTTACAAAGGTTACGATAATGCTTGACCACACTGCGTTGCTTGAACAGTAAAAATGTGTGTTTCATTTCGCTGGGATTTTTTTTGACCATCCTCCCTAAACCTCCGATCTGGAGGCCAGTGTAGTTACTACCTCATCTCTTTGATGCAGAGATAAGGAAACACGCTACCAGGTGTTCAGTTTAATGGTTATGATGAACAAATCATGTTTAAATTAGATAGTTTTTCCTAATTTTAAACCGGATCTTACCTTAAATACGTGCCTCTTATATCAAATAAAAATCTATGTCTATTGCCTTAAGAATATGAATGCTTTGTATTTAGATATATATGGAAACGAGAGAAGTTATATTGTGTCAAATCCTGGGTACAAGCCCGAAGAGGGAAATGGATTCACCACTTCTTTAGAGATCTAGAGCCTTTAGGTTTAGCATACCTCCACCCACCCACATAAACACACCAGGTCCTCATCACAGACACACTTACTTCCAATTTACACATGTATACATTACAATGAAAGACAACTCCTACACCGTTAAATAAAAGAATAAGAATAAAATCTAAGTAATCTAACCCTTTTTACAAATGTACATCTATAATCTAGACTTCGATTATGACGT
Source organism: Triatoma infestans (assembly GCA_011037195.1). Classification (NCBI taxonomy): domain Eukaryota; kingdom Metazoa; phylum Arthropoda; class Insecta; order Hemiptera; family Reduviidae; genus Triatoma; species Triatoma infestans. The sequence continues at coordinate 94,394 of JAAEAF010001970.1, read as the reverse complement.
AATATACAACACGCTAAACACACGGCAACATCATATTAAGTTTTGAAAATGGCTCCAACGCTTTTCTTTAAACTTCGTATCCTATGTAAAAATCACTTATTACTTATCAATTATCACTTATCACTTATTTTTGAAACATTTTCCTATAAAAAATTATTTTTTGGGGTATTGGGAGCGGGGGTATAGTAACGTCAAACTTTCTTCTGACGTACCGCTTCAATGTAATACATGATTCTGCCACCTATATAATGTTAATATACATTAGAAATTTTGCTAGAATCACAAATTTGAAGAAAATTGGTTAACCGGAAGTTGAGACTTTACAATGTAGATTTTTGAGCTTTTTGGCAATTTCTTTAAAACATCTCTTAAAAATTTCTTTTACACTTAGTATGCTAACAATGCAGATATAAACGGATAACTTTTATTTGAAACATTTTTCCAAAAAAGACTGATTTTGCACGGAATTTGGGGTATTAAATTTGAAATGATTAAGCAGTTAGTTGAGTGTTGTCAGTGCGCTCTACTGGGCCAGAATATAATCACTTCTCTAGCAGCCAAACTTAGTAGTAGGTAGCTCCCCCCCCCCGGACCTCTATATTTATATTAGAACAAATACCTAAAGTTTGAGTTTAAAGAAAATTTGTCTTTATATATAATAATTGTATTAGAAGGAGTAAGAGAAAGTGGTGTCAGTGTTTCACCACCAGATTTTTTTCACTTCCTAATGTGTGAGCTCCTTTCGGTGGATTCCAGACTTCGTTTGTGTAAGCTTCTCCTTTCTGAGCTTACTTCGCTCTGCTTAACGAGGAATTTCTTGAGTGCTATTTCTTCTGCTGTGCTTTTTTTCCTTGATTTTCTCCACGAGCGCTTATTGGTCTCCGCAGAAATAATATAATAGTTACTATGCAGCATTTACTGACACTCGCCTGGGGGCCGGGACATGCGGGGTTCCTGGGCAATGAGAGGGCGGATGCCCTAGCGAGGGAGGGCTCGCAGGATACCTTTATAGGCCCCGAACCCTTCTGCGGCTTGTCCAGGAGCCTCATTCAAACTTCTATCAGGGGGTGGATAGAAGATCAGCGTCTGCGTTGGTGGGAGGGAACACCAGGACAGAGGCAGGCAAAGCTCTTCATTAAAAGACATTTGCCTAAATTCACCAAAGACCTACTAAGCCACACCCGAAGGGATATAAGGTTAATTTTGGGTCTACTAACAGGGCATTGTAGGCTGAATAGACACATGCACCACCTACAACTTGCGGATAATGCCGATTCTGCAAGGTAGAGGAGGAGACCCGGCGCACATCCTTTGTGAGTGCGCCGGCCTGGCGAGGATTAGGTTTCTTTAACTGGGGACGGGCAATCCCGAACCTGAAAGCTTCATGACGGAGCCGCTCTCAGCTTTGCTAGGATTGATTAGGAGTGCAAAGCTGGGGGCTGTTCTGTAACTTAAGGGGATCCACAATAGACCTCAATTTGTAGGTCGCAGTGGAATGAGGCTCACCCCCCCGTTTCTATTCTATGCAGCATTTGGCTACGTCATAGGAGTCTATAGAGAGAGAGTGAGAGGGATATGTGTGTGTGTGTGTGTGTGTGTGTGTGTGTGTGTGTATGTTAGATAGAAAGAGGCACACTTAATAATGTGAAAGACATTTTGAGGTCCTCATATGACGTCATGAAACTATAATTGAAGAATATCCGGTTTATAATTCTCATATTCTATCAATCATTTTAGTCCATTATCTATATTATAACGGATTCATCTCTTAATCAAAAAATTGTTCTTATTATTTCTGGTCTAGATAAAACTTAATCATATACTACTACTAAAATGTATCTCATCAAATTTTATAATATTGATTATAATGAATTAAAATACAAAATTATGGAAACAATAGTTTAATGTTGGTAGTGCAGAATAGTAGATCAGTTGTAGTGTGTTTGTGTGTTGTTTATTATGAATGACCTCATGCTCATCAATTCATTAACCCTCCTAATTCATGCACAATTGGTTCGTTTTAATTCAGTTAACTCGTTTATTGTATATAACGTGTCTCTCTCTGGTGTCCCCATTCTCTTTTCATTATAATAGAATAATATTACATGTGGGCCTTTGTCTTTTAATTACTTTCTAATTATTTAACAAAAAAATAATCATGATAAATGTGTAAGATAAATGAGGGTTAAAAATGATGCTTTAGTGAGAACAGTGACGTAATATCATGCAATGCTTATTAAATAAACAACATAGACATTAGTAATCCTAAGAAATTCCTCGCTATAGAAAACTAACATATGACACATTTCTAAGCTTGAACGACTTCCGGATCTAAAAAAAATGGAGTATGCTTAAGAATTAAATAGGAATTTCACTTCTCTGCTTTCCGCTCCACTGAAAACATTGGGCAGCTTTAGAAGAGTGTTGCAAAATGGAGGTTGAAGAATGGAAGATGGCTTACCTAAAATTATCAGAGATTTTTTCGTGATAGCCTGATTTATTTTTGGACACGAGTTTTGGGCCGAAACTTGGTTAAAAATAATTGTTTATCACTTTTGTATGAATAATTATTCGGATAAAATTTATCCAAACTTCGGAAGGAACTGTGAAATTTAGAAATGTCATTTCTGACGGGGCTCTTTTTCTCATTCTTCTTTAACAGCCAATCTATGTTAGACACCTGGACCTTTACCTTGGGCTCTTCTCAGACAGACTACTTCCTCGGAAAACCTCGCCAGAATTAAAAAAAAAAAATTACAACCACTGACTAAATATGCCGAATTATTTACAGATTTCTCAGAAGACGATTCTAAAATATCTATCTATAGGACTTAAGTCGCCGATATTATACACTCATATCCAAAACCATATAGGCTTAAGGACTAGAGCTACGAGATTCAGCCTAATCTACCAAAACCTACGAATTATTCAGGTAATCCAATCCAAACTATTGCTCCAGATAGCTGACACCATAATTACTAACCTCACTCTCCATACCGACCTCAACATCCTTTTCCAACATTTTCTTTGTTGACTTGGCGACAATATTTCACATTTATTTATTTTGTTTTGATTAATTTTGTGACCATCCCTAATCCCATTATCTGCCATCCGAATCTCCAGGTGGCCTAGAGAATCCCTTCAAAATCGGTATGCGCAGTATCCAGTAAATAGAGCTGTATCCCCCCCGTCTTACCCGTCACATTCTTATCAATTTTCTCCTCATCTTGTTTACTTATATTGTAATCTCTGTTTACAAACTGTAAAATTCTTAATAAAATAAAACATCACCACACAGAGAGACAATAAGGTACTCCAGTAACACAAATATGCTTTCTATTACGCAATAGTGTCACAATTCTAGAAATTATTTTAATTGATGAAGTACCCTTCAAAATGGGTACAAATATAAATAATTTTCTAAACTGACAAAACAAATATAGAAGTTTGAGAGCATGTTAACAATTCAAGTGTCTCGAGACATAGTATTAAAGCCTATAATTTCCTTATTACAACTCATAAACTAAATTCCCTTTCTCCATCTTGCTCTGTTGTGTCTCTTCGTCAATTCCTCTTACTCTCTCTCCAACGAACATTCAGAAGCAAGCACACCACTCAATTAATCAATTATTACTTTTAACAAGTTATGACACGACTAAAAACAACTAGACACTTCTCTAGATTCCATTTTTTTTTTAATAGAATGTAAGCAGAGTGTCTTATCAATTTAAATGTAAGATGGGTGTGTATTTAATAGGGTCCGCTTTGGTGTTGCCAATAGTAACTAAAAAACACGTTAGAAGTAGCAATAGAATAAAAACTAAAAACGCTACATTATGCAGTAGCCACATATCTCGGTCATTCTTTCGCAGTCAAATTCGTGTTTCATCCCACGAATATGTAAGTAATTTGGCAATAAGCGAATCCCGCCAAATAGGAAGTACTGTACTTCGGTTTTTAGCTAACAGAAACCTGGATGTGAAACCTAATTATTACTAAATTACTAAATTCCAATTAATTTTTGCTTTCTCTCACTCCTAGTGAGGAGGAAGTTTTGCGATCGTATCGAATTTTCGAAGTTGCGTTTACACCGGAAATACATGTTTTGATGTCCCATGAATTCGATAAAATTGTTTTTAACGAATGGTGTGTATGTCCAGTAAAAAAAGCAGGAAGCTCAGGCCTGGTATTCCGTTTAGGTTCTACCACAGTATCTGAGACGAAGGTCTAGGGCAAAATTCATTAACCTGAAGTGCAATTTTACTGAATATTATATTCAGTTTTTGGTTCTAACAGTAGCGCTAACCTTTCTTCTAAAGCGCCACTTCAGTACAAATATGATTCTGCAATCTTAATTTACATTATAAAGTTGCTAGAATTCCTAATTCGAAAAAATCGGTTAACCGGAAGTAGAATTTTACAGAATAGGTTTTTGATTTTTTCGGAATTTTCTTGAAAACGACTACTGCTTGCGACCTGTGCTTGCGACTACTGCTTGCACCCTCAATACTAACTTCACAGATAAACCTTATTCAAAATAAATAAATAAATTGATTTAAATCGTTTTACATAATTTTTGACATTAAAATTTTATATACATGAGATTATTTCTTTGTTATTGGCTGCTCTTTACTTTCCTACCTGCTTGGGTTGGTACTTTCCCCCCACTGTTTGTCCAGAAAATCTGTTAATTTGTAGGTATTAACGGGAGTAAAAGAAAATGTATGCGTTGTTTAACACCAGATTTTTTTCTTATAACTTGATGTATTTAACTGGGCTTGCATTATACTCTAAACAAAGGAGGTGGCGATTGGAGTTGTGTTTACCTGGATGTACCATACACTGTATGGCATCACCCTGTTCTTGCTTCCCCAGGGAAACTTTTTAACGGCTCTTGAAAATAGCATTTAACTCCCACTTTTCTCTGAATCCCTCTAAAATTAATTATTATAGTAAAATGTTTCAAACGAAAGTGATAATACCTTTAAGTATGCAGTTAGTTTTGGGAAGCTTGAAGAAACTCGTTGAAGCCATTTTCGAGAAAATCCGGAACTGATAAAAGTATTCAATGAACTGCCCTTCGGGAAGATTAATTTCCATCAACTTTCTTATCGGATGCGATCCTGTTATGTAAAACGGAATATCATATTCGAGGTTCCGGCAATTTTTCGTTTTGAGACTTTTTTTTTCACAGAACACACACTCTCACGCGCACACATCTCATGCGCACACACACACTCTCTCACGCGCACACATACAACTCTCTCACGCGCACTTTTTGACAACTTTTTTGACATTCAGGGTCTACGTCAAAACATGTATTTCTGATGAAAACTCAATTGAACAGGATTGCCAACCTTTATCTTATATAGCAGCAAGAGAAAGTGAAATATATTTATAACGATTGGTCTGTGTGCGTGGTGAAGCAGGTTTCCCAAAGAACACGAAAAATCGCGCAACGTACAAACATAATATACGATTCAGTCCAAAAGAAAGTTTCAGTGAAAATCCATCAACCGGATGTGCCACTTTAATTGTTTAAGTTTTCGCTATTTTTCAAAAAATGACTCCAACCGTTTTCTTTAATCTTCGATTATTATGTACACACTCCTTAACTATGAAACATTCTTCTGAGAAAAATTGATTTTATTGTGATAACTATGACTTTAGTCATATCTCGTAAATTGATTGTCAAATTTTCCTGCTTGATGGTCAGCAACAACTGTAGCTCCTGTCTCAAAAACCTGCAAGCATAATGCACCGTTTTTCCGTCACCTTATTATTATGTAATTTCAAGGCCAATTAAACGTTTTGTAAATTTATAATTTAATAATTTCACTAAAACAATTTTCTTTTTTTTTTACATCAGTTTTTCCTGCACTGCAGGTTCTGAAGCAGTGAAAACTCAATTTATGAAGATTTGTCACGAACACAACATTTCCTGTTCCGTCGTAAGAGAAAGTAAGCAATGTATTTAATAGATTTAGTATATATATCATAATATATAATAGTAATAAAAGTGTTAAAATAATTTAAAACATGTGATATCTCTATTGTTAGTTGAATTAAATATGCTTAATACAATTAGTTACTTCCTGTTTGATAAAGTGAGATTATTTCAATTAAGGCGTTTAATTCACTTAAAACAAGGCGGGAACTTCAGTCCTTCAATTCATTCGGTTAATATTATCTATTATATTTCATTGTTATTGCTTGACACTATTAACGGTTTCATGTTTTTTAATATTTCTTAGTTTTAATATTGTGATAACATTCGTTATCAAAGCTCTGTAAATGGCCATCGGCCATTCTTTAACAGTTTTAACATTTTAATTCAGAGTAAAAATTAGACTACATAGCGGAGTTATTTTATTACATTTATTTTGCTAAGCGTTATTTAAACATTTAGAGACTGTTATTGAATGCAATTCTCTGATCAGTGATTGGCAAATTTTTTGAAAATCCTGGAGGATTTTTTTTAAATTTTAGTTTCTTTGATTTCCATGAGATTGGTGGAAGCGTTCATTGAACAGAAAATGGTATTATCGAGTTATGTCTAACGTTACAACAACCTTTAACAACAGACTAAATATTCATATCCTAATATAAGGCATCTAAACAGACTATCAAGTTTGGTCTTCCTGTGACTTTTCGTTTTTGAGATATTCTGTTAACACACACACATACACACATCATTCCCTGAAAACTTTTTTAGTACCGTGTCAAATTTTCGAAATTGACTTTTGGTTCCCCTGATTACGAAAAAATGTTTTTGGCGAATGGTTGTATGTGTGTGTGTTAACAGAATATCTCAAAAACGAAAAGTCACAGGAAACCCAAACTTGGTATTACTTTAGGCCAATTGCTTGCAATTGGGCTTGGACCCATAGTGGCCGTTGGTTAAGCAATAGCTCCGCTGTCCCTCGGGACATGAGCTGAGCGGGTGGGTATACCGCAATATAAATTAATACTCTTGCCGTCGCTTCTGACGACGGAAGTGCCCTACGCTAGGGGGTGCGGCTCACCAGAGCTAAAGTAGAGTCAGCCTTCTCTACGATCTGGTAGTGGCGGCCAACAATGTTGGCCTCCACGCGTTGGTTCGGCATACAACCGAACCTGCCTCCTTGTGGGGCCAAGCGGGGGAGTGCCCGGGGCGGCACTTCTGCCACGGCGAGGCCTTGCACCTCAGCCTCTCGTGGTGGTGACATGCTTCTCTTGTAAAACGACTTCGTGCTTGCACGGGGGGGGACTGGTATATCCGAATGGATAGGAACGGTCTTTAAAGAACCCTTAGTACCGAATGGGAACAGGCAGGAGGGAAGAATGTCTCAGTGAAAGGAGGGTGATTGGTTAGGTTAGGTTAGGATAGAGTAGGATAGTTAGGTTAGAATAGCTGATGTACCTGAGTAGAACAAGGAAATTGGTGTGGAGGAATATCAAGTACTCCACCCCGTTAGAATAGGTTAGTTAGGATAGAGTAGTTTACGGGTGTGATTGGAGGTAGAGTGAAAGTATTTAAGAATGGAAGTGGTATAAGAAGTTTTTAAAATAGGATAGGAATGAACCTGATACGTAGTAAGTGAGTGTAAACGTGATGAATGTGAGTATTTATTGTATTACTGGGGAGTGTGCGAGGGGGTAAAAGGGGGGCCTTGGGGTTGAGAAGGGTTGACGGTACGGTAACCGTTCTCTGCTGGAATGGTGCAGTAAGTCCCAGCGGGCGCCAGGAGGCAGAGGAAAAGCTGTAGGGTGTGCTTAGGCAGTCCAGGGCCTGGGACCATTCTAGGCCTTTAACTAGAGGACTTGTTCTTCTACAAAATGGTACCACGGCATCGTGAGCCAGCCCGGCGGAGTTCTGTTTCCGCGCTCACGTGTTGAGGAAAGGTTTCGTGGAGGTCGAGGCTTCGTAATGATGATAGCACTGTCCCTTGTCATTCTGTTAAGAGGGGGCGTGCTGGAGGTGTGCCTACGGGACTGGTTACTCCAGCACGTGCAGGTCATACTCCTCAACAACATGTCACCGCATCAGACACGAAGATTTTGGACAAAATCCGAAAGTGTGATTTTACTGAATGGTTTTTTCCCCCCAAGTTTTTCGTGATATTCTCAAAAACGGCTCCAATGATTTTCTTTAAGCTTTGTATATTATCAAAACACATGAATACTTGTCACTACTATTTGAAACATTTTTCCCGGGAAAATTGATTTTAAGGGGTTACTGGGGGGGAACAGTAGCGTTCTTCTTACCTCTAAGTACCACTCTAGTACGTATAATATATAATTATGGTTTTACCACCTTCTTAATATTAATACACATTAGAAGCATTGATAGAATTCTAAATTTGAAAATATCGGCTTACCGGAAGTGTGTCTTTATACAATAGATTTTTGAGTTTTTTTTTAATTTTCTCGAAAACAGTTACCAAAATTTTCTTTAAACTTGGAATGCTTGCTGTAATAAATAGAAACGTATCACTTTTATTTGAAACAATTGATTTCTGAAAAAACTGTTTTTAAGTAGTTCTGAATAATCTGGGAGGTTAAAATTCAAATGTGTTTGTTCAGAATTATGCCCCTCCACAATGTAATCATTCTCACCAGTTGCCTCTTTTGGTAGTTTGGCACTTGTCCCCCCACCACCTGTATATTTATCTTAGGATATATGAGAAAATTTGATGTTTAAAGATAATTTGTCATTTTATAGTTAATTTTATTAAGTGGGGTAAGAGAAAGTCGTGTAAGTGCTCCACGCCAGATTTTTTTCCACATACAGGTGGACAACAAAGCATTTCCAGCGCTAAATAAAGTTCGAAAATTTGATACGGTTGCAATACTTCTTCTAATAGCCGATGTCTAAGACAAATAATTATAGAATCAATATTTTTCAAAATTACGGAAGGGATTAGCTCAGTGGTACCGCGCTGGACTAGCAACGCGGAGATCACGGGTACGAATCCAGCCGTGCTACCCTTAGATTTTCTCTTCCTAGGAAAACGAGCCCCTAACCGCTCACTGTCGGGTGGACAAGTGGGGTTGGCTTCTGAACGGGGAGGAACACTGTCCGGTGAAAGGAGGGAGAGAGGAGAAGGAGAAGTGACCGGGCAGTTGCACTGAGGGAAGGCTCGGGCGCAAATGACCACAGATGTTTGACGACGCTTTAAAAAAAAAAAAAAAAAAAATTCAAAATTAATACCGATAGGCAAACCATACTGACATCTTTATATTGTATGAAAGTCATATTATATATTTCAATCTCCCTTAAGTCGGGGGTCTTCTTCAGCGAATAAGATAATAATCATTCATTTAAATGACTGTACTAAAATACTTGAATAAGTCACAATATATGATTGACTAGCAATTAAATGAACGAATCATTAGATAAGTTTTTTTTTTAATTTTTATTGAAAATTCATTTGAAAGTTATTATTGAGAGATTTTATTACTTTTATACAAAATTGCAGCACTTTGTTTTGTTGTATTTATCCGGCCGAATAAACTTTATGCCGAATAGCAAAGAGTTACATATACAAAATGTAATGATTGAGATGATTAATGAAGCTAACCTCACAAACTCACGCTCATCTTGGCGGAAAAGTAGTTTTTTTGCCATTTATCACGAAGCTAAGTTTTTGCGGTCACTTCAGACTCTCTTCTGTTTGTGAGTTTTGCGTCATTAATCTTCAGTATTCCAGTTGTTGCTGCGTTTTGATTGCTTTTATACACATTGTTTTCTGATTTTTTTTTTTTTAGACTTTTGCGGCCATCTCTTTATGCAAAACATTTACAAATCCTGGATCTTCAGGTTTCTGCACTTCCATGATTCTGCTCATTTTGCAATTAGTTTCTTCAAATGGAGTTGATGGTTTGTGATTCTAAACCAGTACTCGTAAGTAAGGCAAACAATAGTAGGCGTATTCGCTTGTTTGTACGATTATCAGGCGAACACTTTCATAAATGTTTATATATTTTCTTTGATTCTATTGTTTGCCATAGATTTCGTTTCGATTTCTGTTTGGCTTGATAAGATAATTAAGTTAACACTTCTTTTTTTTGTGCTATTTGTGATCGCCTATTTAGCTTGCTAAACATCTTTATAGCAGCAATAGATGCAGTAGTCCTCACAGTTAAATAAATAAATTCAATAAATAATACATTTTTTTAAATAAATAAATAAAATAGATCGCTATAAAAGAGTTTTTTTTTAGATAATGTAATACTGCTGTGTTTAAAGTGGACTAAAGCCAGTTGTATTGATTTCCAGTGTCTGTATAGAGTGCTCAACCGAACAGCCAGCAGCTCCGTGAGCTTTAGACATCTTCATCTCATACTCCTTTAGTAAGCACTGTTGAGTTTATACGAACAGTAGTAATTCCTAGATTCACATTATTATTGAGCGCCCAGATTTAGTGGGTACTATTGATCCACCAGGGCAATATTAGATGATTTTTTTTATTAATAAGATTGATTGTGATAATATTTTTATAACAATAATCTGAGAAAGCTGATAACCTGGGCCACCCGTGAACCTAGAGATCAGAGCAAGCCCAAACTTATTTGGCGTCTGACCCCCTTTTTAGGAAAAAACGAAAACACAGGCGCTCCCCTTGGATAACAAAATCTTAAATGAACAAACAGAAAGCTGCATTAACATATTTGCTTTCTTCTATCCATCGAAATTTTGACCTGAGACTTAGTACTTTCAAAGAACAATATGGCAAAAAAAGTGCTATTTGTAAATAAAATATTAAATAAAACTGAAAATTCTCTCTTTAGTTTGACAATATCAGTACTGATAAGAGCGCCGGAAAATCTCGGGATTTTTGGCCGATTAAACGTATTATTGAAGGATTGTTAGGAATGGCCGTGATAGTATTTATTATTATTATAAGTACTTTATTTTAAGAATAATACAAAAAAATGATAAAATTAAAATCTTTCAATAATTATCTGTACAACAAAATAAATACATGAAAAAAGAACTTAAGTGCAAAAGCCGCCTGCCAGAGTTTACAGAAAAACGAGAAATGAAACAAAAAGAAAGAAGAAAAACAAAACAAAAATTACAATGAAACTAAAACAGAACCGAATAAGATAAGAAGTAAATAAAAGTGTTAACACAACTATAGTGATTAAATAAAACAAACTTAATTTTATAAATTAGAATCGAAAAGTTGAAAAATTAACCGAAAGACTCTGAGACCCTATCATGCCTGGCCGTGGTAGTAAGAGACTGCACAAGAAATTAGAAAAGAGAAGGATTGAGAGAGAATATAGTATTTGTGATATTTTGTCGTGGCAGGAAACGGATATTGAGATTTCTGTGAAGAGAGATCTGTGATATGGTAAGGAGAGCAACTATCCGTCGGATTTTTCCGAAAATATGTTACACTGCAGCCTTGAGATATCCACTGTGATGCTCTCTAAAAGTATGTCAAGATGGCGGATACTCAATATAAAGCAACCGTTTCCAGTTATATCTCTGAGAAATTTAAGGATCTGGGTCAGTTCTCTAGGGAAGATATCTCTTCCACAAACTCTCGGTATATGCATCAGACTTCTGAGTGATGATGCGATATAGCATCATAGTTCCATCGGAAGTTGTATTCTAATCAGCTCTATCTCAGAATTTACAAATGCTATCTTGTCTGGAGCAGCTTTTTTTGGGTATAAAATACTCTAAAAAAATACAATCAGTTCTCGAGTAAAACACGAAAACCCTTAAAGAATAGAACAGCAACGTAAACGCTGTTGTATCATAAACATCTAATTTTAAATAGATGTTATTCTACATATTTTTCTTCTCAGTTTAATTTGCTCTTTACTTAATAAGAGGCGTTTCAAACAGGCGTTAAAGCTTGTACTTTTTCAAAAACTTCCGGATGACTCACTTCCATTTAGCGCCAGTAATTGATAGCATTCAGTTTCCTGTGTCACATTACACTTGCATCGTTAACGTAGCCTTCTTCATCTCATAATTGCATCTTCTTTTCACCGCCAAACTTCTTTCAGAAAATAGTTTCCGGAAGAGATATTTTTCTGCCATCCTCCTCTTATGTCAAAGTGAGGTCTAATCTCCTACTGAGTCTACAATGTTCCATGAGGAAGTATTTTTGCTCGGAAAAATTCCTTGCGCTTCAGATTTCTTCCAGAAGAGTTTTAGCCATGCCTGAATCTTAATAGAGCTTTTGTGAAAGCAATACTCTCTTGGCTTCCTGTTCATCATTTCTTGAAGAGAATGGTCGCTTATCTTACTAAAGCTTTCTGGCTCCAACTTTCTTTGCCTAATTGCCGGCCATCCCATTAGCTTCCATGCCAACATGTGGTAGCATTATATAGCTTAGAATGGAACATCTGAAGATTAAGTCTGTTTGTAGGTTTGACTGGACCCTACAGATCTAGTCTATATCGCCAATAAGAAATTGTGAATATGTTAATGTAGATCGCAGTATCTTATGTTCTGAAAGGGATTGTTAATCGTCTTGTGAGATATGTGTAAAGAAGTTTGTTCAAGTTTAGCCATTACTTCCTTCCAGCTTTTGTATAAAAAGCTCAAGATAGCATACGATGTCGGTAACAGGACGAAGACTGCTACTGAACAAGATAAGTCGTCTTTTGGCGACGTAAATTGAAATTTTGTTAATTAATTTTATATTAAATAATTCCAATTTTTTTTTTAAATAATTTTTTATATGTTGCGTTCTCACATTTTGCTTTGAAAAATTCGATTTCTCTCAACGATAACTGACTGTTCAGCATCTGTTTATATAAAAGAGCATCAATAGCTTTATAACTTGGTTTTAGCCTTTAGAGTATATATATAAAAGTATATATATAGTTTGTTAGTTAGTTATGTTGTACTGCATTAAAGCGGCTAGATCCTGTTATATACATCTTTAGTGCTCCTCTAACTTAATGGAATATGTTGAAAATTTCATTAGCTAAACAGCTGGGCGAGAGGTTATAACGCCCAACGGACCTCTCTGTCTGAACTGGCTTAAAATAAGACTAACGCTACTCTTTCACAGAGGTGATAAAGATGTTTACAATAAAAATTGTTATTTATCAAATATTTTCACTCTCTCTTAATACCTGCTGTTAAATTTTCGAAATTGAGTTTTCACCTGCTTCATGATGAAATGAAAATTATGAATTCTTTCTTTATATCTCACATTGATTATATAAAACAGCAAACAATTATGTTAGAAATAACTTGATTTTTTGCACAATTTGATAATTTATGAAATACCTATGAAGGGAAAAAATTAGTAAAAAAATTCTCAACTAGTTTTTTCATAGATATAATTAGTTATAAAAAATAATTAACCAATCAGAGCATAAAAGTGAAGTTGTCAAGTGTGGGCGTGGTCAACATGATAATTCTAAATTTCTAATTGGCCTAGCATACACCCACATTTCACCCTTTACTTCACACTCTGCTTGGCTAATTTTTTTTTTTTTTTTTTTTTTTTGCGCATCGACAACTCGGATCATTAGCGCCGAACATTGTTGAGAACTACTCGAGCGAAGAGGGTGCCCTTTTTTCTTTGCACGACATCCATCGAAACTTCCCATGGATGTAGCATGGAGCCGGGCCATATTATAGTCGATCGTCCCCCTCCCCGCTTTAGCCATCGAATCCAGTCGACGGAGTGGGGAGGGTCGACAACCGCACAATACACCCTCCTTTTCTTTTCACTACTGATTGAGGTGGATTCCTGTATAATAGTATTGCACAAGGCGTGCCACCCCTTGCTGCACTTCGATATTTGCCTTTACTTTTCATAATCTTCACTTCTATTTTCATTTACCTAGTGTTAACTAGGTAACTTAGTTAACAAACAACTATGTTTGTTAACTAAGTTGCTCATATTTTTAGAAGCTAACTTCCAGTCACTACAGCTACGCGATATAAAAGGGTTACTTTCATTTGCGATATTACATGTAAATATTCCGTCCCACTAGACAAAACATAAATTAACAATTTCTTAAACTAAAATTGGAGTGAAGTACTTTATAAAAAATTCCTTCCCCCAGCTAAAATTCTAATCTAAACGCATTCATGCTAACTTTCACGCCAATAATTACATTCTTGCTAATAAATACATTCATGCCGATAAATACATTCACACTTATAAATACATTCACACTATACATTCATACTGTGGGGAGGGTACTCTATATACCACTCCCCACTTATATTAAACCTAATCTAATCTAAGCTAAATCTTATCGTATAAGTTTATATGCTTTAAAAATGCAAGTAACCCTCTAACATGGGGAGAACCCTCTTTCAAAATAACGCGCAAGTCATGTGGCAGGCCTGCTCTTTGCTATGTGCTCGCAGATCCTGACACCCTTCCAGAACATGTGCTACAGTAAGTCTTCCTTTGCAAAGTGGGCATCTAGGACTTCTACCCAACAGCAGATGCTCATATGTTATTCGTGTATGTCCGATCCTGAGCCTCGTAAGTATAACAGATTCCCGCCGCGGGAGGTTCTCGACTAACGCCGTACGCACGCATGGTTTAACTTCCTTTAATTTATCATTTGTGGAATTCCACTGTTCCTGCCATTTCTTAATCATTATTTCTTTCATAAAAGTTTTTAGATCTGTGGGACGCACGGGATTAATTATATCTATATTATCTAAGGCAGCACGTTTTGCGGCGTTATCAGCTCTCTCGTTGCCAGACACGCCAATGTGGCCTGGTACCCATACAAATATTATTTCATATCTTGTACGTAATTGGCTCAATGTTTCATAAATATGAATAATCATTGGGTCAGTCGAGAACTTGTCCCGGAGAGCCTGTATTGCACTTAGAGAATCTGTCAGTACCAGTGCTTTACTGTAGGATTTTTCGATAATCAGTTTCAGAGCCTGCCAGATGGCGTATATTTCTGCTGTATATATTGTAGCATAGCAAGGGAGAGTCCAAGTAAGGGTAACTCCCTCTGTATGAACGGCACATCCTACACCGCCGCCTATCTTCGACCCATCTGTAAAGATAGGTCGGTACTCCATATAGCAATTTAATATTTCCAATAGCTTTTGCCTATAGACGACGGGAGGTGTTTCTTCTTTTCTATGTAGCAGCCAAGGAGCAGAAGAGGCAAAGCCCCATGGCTCTACTGGGCCCAATTCTAAGCCTTCGGCCTCAAGGAGGCTTTTGACTCTGATCCCTAAGGGTCGCGTCCGCGTACTTTGATGGCAGTATTCTTCGTAAAGCGGGCTCTCAAATGTGATTTTATACAAAGGTTGTGTCGGTTTTCCCCATATTCCGGTTAAATATGTCAGAGTTCCCTTCTAAGTTGAGGTGGCAGCAACCCCGACTCTGCATAGAGGCTCTGAAGAGGACTGGTTCTGAAGGCGCCTGTAATTAGTCTAATCCCTTCATTATAAACATTATCTATTCTTCTAAGGCGTGACTTGCGCGCAGAACCATACACGAGGGCTCCGTAATCTAATTTGGAGCGGGTAAGACTAATGAATATTTTTTTCAGGATTTCTCGCTCCGTACCTCATTTGTAGCACCCTAAGAATTCTAAAATATCGAGGGTTCTTTTTGCTTTAGTATAGGTTAGTTCTATGTGTTCCTGCCAAGTAAGTTTGCAATCAAACAAGAGGCCTAGGAAACAAACACTTTCTTTATACTGTATAGGCATGCTTGGCTAATTATTTCTATGAAAAATCTAGTTTAGAATTTGTTTACTAATTTTCCCTCCGTAGGTATTGTATAAATTATCAAATTGAACAATAAAATTTTTTTTATAAAAAAATTCAAAAACACAAATTATTTTTAATATAATATTTACTGTTATATATATGTGAGCTATAAAGAAAAAATTTAGCATTTTCATTTCATTGTTGAAAAAGAAAGCAAAAGAGAATTAGGCAGAAATGCAAGATCCGCCGTTTTGTATTTGGCCGTTTATACTAAGGGAACAAAATAATATTGATGTTAATCACCCATAAAAAATTTCTTCAAGGAATTCATAATATTTAGAAAAAAACTTTTCTTTGACCTAGAGTTTTTAGAGGTACATTATATCAATTTTATGTAGATGGCGCAGTCCACAAAGTATTGAATGAGTACTATAAAAATGGAAATCTACGCATGAGCTAATTCAATCGAAATTTAGTTTCTCGCAACAACGTAAACAAAAGGAATCGAACTAATTATTAGTAGAGTAATTCAACAAATAAATTATAATGAGAAGAAGCGTTATATATTAATGTTCGAAAAACTACAGACTAAGTAACTAAGTAAATTGGAGTAAGAGAAAGTCATGTGAGTGTTTCACATCAGATTTTTTTACTTTCTCTTGCTCCTAGTAAGAGGGAGGTATTCGGATCTTGCCAGATTTTCAAAATTAATTGTTTTTTTACCAGGAATACATGTTTTTGGTTTTTCTCAATTTTTTGGGGTCTGTCTCTCTCTCTTTATATATATATATATATATATATATATATATGCGTGTGTGTGTGTGTGGTGTGTGTGTATGCACGAGTATATATATGATGTGTATGCGTGAAATAACAAATATTCCAAAAACGAGAAGTCGCCGGAAGATCAAACTTGGTACTCCGTTTAGGCTCTAGCCCCGCAGCTGACACGAAGATTTCGGCCAAAATCCGGAAGTGTGACGTACTAAATAGTTTTTTCCCCAGTTTTTCGTGATTTTCTCAAAAACAGCTTCAATGATTTTCTTTAAACTTCGTACATTATCTACACACATAAATACCTATCACTTTTATTTGAAACATTTTCCTAGAAAAATTCATTTTTTGGAGGTTCTGGGGGAACAGTAGCGTTATGCTTTCCTCTAAAGTACCACTTCAGTGTAATATATGGTTTAATCAACTACTTAATATTGTTCAGATGAAAAGCATTGGTAAGAATTCAAAATTTGAAGAAAATCGGTTTACCGGAAGTGTGACTTTACAGAATAGATTTTCGAGTTTTCTGTAATTTCCTCCAAAACGATTACAACGATTTTGTATGGAACGCTTGCTACATAGACAGAATCATATATTTCGTGAAACATTTTGCTGAAATAAAAATTAATTTTATTGGTTGGGATATTGGGGGTCTGTCAGTAAGTTGAATTTAAATCTTTGCGAAGTTGACACAGAGCGCTCCACATAAGGCCGCTCAGGTATATTATTAAGTCCCCACCACCATTTTCATGGCCAGCTCAATTAAATATTGTAACTTGGCAATTTTAAAAAGAATTGCTTGATTAAACTATATATTAATTAGAGAAAGTCGTGTGAGCGTTTCACACCAAATATCTTTTGTCAAGTTCGTCACAATTGGGTGAAACTTTGAATCGCTTTGGAAAAACAATTCTGTTTAGTTTACATTTTTTGTGTATGTGTTAGTTTCAACGGGCTGCCAGAGGGTTGAAATCAAGTGGAAGGACATAGGAAGCACCGCGAGGAGAAAGGGAAGTATCTAGTTAAGGAGATGTCAGAGGCATTATGTCTGTCTGTATTGCTCTAAACCCTTTCCTAACTTAATCCTGGTCCATGAATACTGTGTTATAATGGGTACATGCCACATATACACTGACTTCAATGAACACATATATCTCAATAAACTAATTTGTAAACATATATATAACATATTACCTTCTACATCTAATAACATTTGAACTAACATTGAATTTGTTTATTAACTGTTTAAGAATTTAACTTTAAACTCCTCCCTCCGTCTGTAATTACACGAATAAGATATTACTTGAGAGCTTTAATGGAAATATTATTGTAATATATATTATTTAATCAACTTTAATGTTCTTTTGCTGCTGGTGGAGTGAGAGGAGTGCAAGCGTTGCACATTTTTGACATCGAATTTTCACCGGAAATACATGTTTCGAGGCCACATAAATTAAAAAAAAAAATCGCAGGAAGCTCCAAGTTGATTATTAGGCCTATCGTACCTATCACAAAGGTTTTAGTCAAAATTCGATAGGGGACTTGCAACGTTAAGATTTCCTTCGAAACTTCACTTTTACCACCTGTATATATCATATTAAAGTGTAATTCAAGATCTAACTGGAATTTTCAATTTAAAGAAATTTATGATGCAAACGGACAAATTACTTTGTAGACTATTTGACCGGCAGATCAAACGTTGATTTGAACCAAAACCGGCTATTTACAAGCCTCTGTTCAGTGCGATATGGAAATTGGATAAAAAGTTATCGCAAGTTTCATAGCCTGCTAACTCTCCATCCAAATCTTTTTAGTGCAACAGCTCTCCTCGCCTCATCTTTCTGACAATCTTCCTCGTCGTCACTTGAAGCGGAAGTGGCCACCTAAATTGTGAGACCTTCTAGACTGAGAGTGTTTAAAATTCAAAGAGAAAGAGTTTATCAAGCTGTTTAACATGTGAACTCAAACCTGTATCTTCAAATTCACTTGTTACGACATATTATTGTAGTTGTAAATATTATTAATACAAATTTAAAAAAAAAAAAAACTCAGTTATTCATATATGTAACATTAACAGAATAGATCCCTTTTATTTTGGACAAGTTTCCAGCTAAACTTGTGTGGAATTTGTTTGTTAAGTTTAACTTTAAACTATTATCGTAAAGGAATGGCAAGAAGTCGCTACCAAATAAAGTAGTCACATTCTTTGTGCGATAATCTATATTTTAGTAAAAAATTCCAAGTTTATAGAATTGTGAGAATTGTGAGAATTGCAATAAAAGAGAGTTCCTGTGAATGTTTCGCAGCAGAATTTTCTATTTTCACAAATAGAACTTTGAAACATGTATTACTGCTGAAAAATTCAATTTTGTATATTTGATATATTAATCGCAATATTTCCCCTTTACAGCAATAATAGAAAGTAAAGTAAAATAAATAAATAAATAAATAAATCCATTAAACCATTTCAGTATAATTGAAAAGTTTCAATGTGGAAAATAATTAGCTTTTTTTCACTGTAAAAAGTAAACATTAGGATTAAATTTACTGCTGTTTATAGGCAGAAAAAGCGGACTAACTTCTCTAATCTGATTGGTATAAAATGAAATAAATAAAAGAAAAAAAGAAGCTTAATGGAAACAAACAAAAATATTGAATAAAATGTGTATTTATAACTAAATGGGTTACAAATCCGCATGATCCGATTTTACATGGTTGTAAACAAAGTGAGAAAAAGATTAATTTTGGTACTTTTACATTTTTTTTTTCTCTCCAGAAGTACCTTAATCTAAAGAGGGGTGATTTATATATATATATGTGTATATACATCAAGGAGGCTGACCTATGATTTCCGGCAAAATCCAACAACCGGAAGTGCAACTTTAATGAATAGTTTTTTCTTTTCAGTTTTTCGTGATTTTCTCGAAAATGGCTCCAACGATTTGGTTTGAACTTCATATACTGTCTACACAGATAAGAAATACCTATCACTTATATTTGAAACATATTCCCCGGGAAAATTGATTTTTCTGCGGTTCTGGGGATCATGCTTTCCTTTAAAGTATCATATCAACATAATCATCTACTAATATTAATACACATTAGAAGCATTGATAGAAATTTTGAAGAAAATCGTTTAACCGGAAGTGAGATTTTTCGGAAAAGATTTTTGAGTTTTTTTGGAATTTCTCGCAAAACGGTGAGAACGGTTTTCTCTAAACTTGGACTGCTGCTGCATAGAGAGAAACATTTTTCTGAAAAAAATGATTTTAGAGGGGTTAAGGGGGGTTTGAGAGTTTAAATTTAAATTTGCTCAAGCTTTGTTGATTTCAACATAGAGCGCTCCAGATAAGGCCGCTCAGGTATACTAGTAAAATCCCCACCACCATTTTCCGGCCAGACCAACTAAACATTCGATGATTGCAATTTGAAAGAAAATTTCTTTATTAAAATGTATTAATTAGAGGAAGAGACAGTCCTTGTGAGTGTTTCACATCAGATTTTGTTTTTGTTTTGAAATAATCGAAATTATGTTATACATAATACATATATATGCATAGCATATTAAGTATTACGATGTAAATAAATTTCGTAAATTTGTTATTGCAAAACCTTCCCTTACAGGAGTAAGTAATTTTTTAGAACTCGAAATTTTTACTGAAGCTTTAGTGGCATTATCTCCCTCGTGGGGGGGGGGAACCCCACCATTCCCCTTCAAAATCAATTTTTCTGGAAAAATATTTGAAATAATAATGTTACGTTTCGATCCTAAACGCTTCATTCTGCCTTATATATTTAAATGCTACTTTATACGAGAATATCTCCAATTTGTGTAGAATTTAGTATCTCTATTTACCTAAAATCCTTAGCCATTGCATCTATTTCCGGAACTCTCGTAGATGAAACCCTTTCCGGGTTCTTTATAAGACAATTGCTTTCGCAATAAGAGAAAACATTTAATATTACCCAATGGTGCACGACTTAGAAGCTCCATTGTTTTGTAGCATTAGTTTTTGTTTTACATCTGCCATTTAGGCGCGCTAAATATTTTTCTTTCTGAGAAATTGTTGGCAACTGTTGGCTGAAATTTTTTGAGCAATATCTATAATTCATAGTTTTCTTAGTAATATGAACGGGTTTTCTTGTCTGTCTGCAAGTATTAGCGTGCGTGTAAAGTTTACTTTCTATTATGAAGAGCGTGTTGCCTGAACAGGAAGTTATTATACTAGACAGCGAATCAATGAAAGTTGTGCTAATTGTATATAATTTTTATCTAGGATGAGATTTGCGCAAGGCTAGGAAATATACCAGAGATAAATAGATTTGAAAACCATTTTATATCAGAGATATTTTTCCGTGACGGCCTGTTTATTTTGTTTGGCCGCCGAAACCGTCGTTGATCTAAATTGAAGCAAGTTATCATGCAAATGAGCCATTAGTTCATACCAAATCAATTCAAAGACTGGTATGAAACTGTTTGGAGGCATTCTTATGAAAAATTAGTAACCAAAACAAGGCAATTCTTAGTCCGGTTACAGCAGGCATTCATGTTTTAAGAGGAACGATACGGCAGACTGGGTTGGCCCAAGGAGGATTCCATAGTGTTCCTTGTTGGACCACAATTCTTTTCTGCCATTGCAATGATACCTTATCCCACAATAGATCATTTTGCATGGAGCCACCAAAGCACAATAGTTCATTTTGAATGGCGGATCATAATTCTCCAGGTCAGATGCAGGTCTAAGGTGGATTAATAGCTATTTGCCTAGGCTAATGACTGGCTCCGCCAACAAGGCCCGAGGTTAGCTTGTACACGTTTTCGTGAGGAAGAAGAAGAAACACTGTACTGCAGGTACTGTGTCAGTTTGAAAGGCTTTTTGACTGGAGAGTTCGCCTCTTCAGCCAGGAAAAAACTGACGCCTTCAAACTTTGAACAAGGAGTCTCTCTCTCTCTCTGCAGATTCCTAAGTCTAATTAAATAGACAGGACTGTAGAGGATACCGTAATTGTGGGTGCCACAATTAGAGACCCATAGGGGTCGCAGTGATCTTGCTAGCTAAACTCCATAGAATCCTAATCCAAAAATGGAAAACATCTCTGATGTTTTAAAATAGAATGAATTGGAAATGACAAGATATTGAAGGATTCGACATTTGTGATTTAAATTATAAGTTCTTCTGAAAGTTTGTATGAGAATCTGAAGTGAAGCTTTTGTGTGAAATCTGTAAACAATTGTTGTGTCTTTAATTCTTTTTATGTAATAGAAACTTTCCGTCCTGGTTAGTAATTGGACAACAATGTTCTATTGTGAATCAGTCATGCGATTTTTTTTGAGACTCTAATTGAGAAATTTACTTCAGTCTTAGAATTTCTTCTAACTGAAAGTTAAGTTAGCCATTGCATGATAAGAGGTTGACTTTTGGATTAGAGAAATATGGCTTGAAGGAGTTTTTGACTTATATAGTATGGTAGCGTCCGTGTCATCATTGGGCAAAACTAGCTGCACTTTACAGAAATGCCTAACTCTCAGATCTCCCAGGATCCCCCATGAAATAAATTTTTATGGGAAAAATTGATCGAGCACTTTTCGAGAAAATTCCTCCCAAAAATACTGATAAGCTTATTCTGTAATGTTACACTTACGATTAATTGGTTTTCTTGAAACTTGCAATTCTAGCCCTGCTTTTAATAATGTATTTTAATATTATATAGGTGTACAGGTACAATGTATTTTAGAGGTAGTCTTGACGTTACAGCTCAGCTTTAAAAAAAATTGTTGAAGCTGTTTACGAAAAAATGGCATGAAACTGAAAAAAGCTATTCAATAAAGTTACACTTTCGGTTGATGGATTTTGCCCGAAACCTTCGTGTCGGAGCGGTGGTAGGAACTAATCTGAACTTCCTGCGATGTTTTCGTTTTTGAGATATTTTGTTCAGACATAATACACACACACACACAAACACACAGTTCATTCGCTAAAACCAATTGTACTCAGGGGCATCAAAACATGTATTTCCGGTGAATTTTCAGTTGTGAAAATTTGACAAGATCGCAATACTTCGCGTATCACGGAACCGTTGGAACCAGTTTCTAGAAAATTGTGAAAAACTAAGAAAAAACCATTCAGTAACACCACACTTCCAAATGATGGATTTTGGTCGAAAAGGTTTGTGTCAGATCCCGTGTTGATGTTGCTTAAACGGAATATTAAGTCTGAGGTTCTGCGATTTTTCGTAGTCGAGGTTTTATACTTCTCAGGAAGACCACAAAACATGATTTCCTTTGAGAAAAAAAGAATTCAATTTTTAAAAAAAATTGACGGACCACAAGAAAACTTTAATAGAAAATTGAAAATACTGACAAATCTAAACCATCACCTACATTGTATTGTTTATGATTAGGCAAACCATGCTGACACTTTTGTATTGCGTGAAAGTCGGTTAAATTTCAATTTTCTATATTCCTTGCGGATTTATACATTTGTATACGCATAAGAATCATTAGTTTAAATGACTGACTCAAAAATCTGAGAATAAGTTTTAATGATTGTGATCGAGCTGTTGAAAATCATTAGCGGCTGTTTTCTTCTTCTTCTTTTAATGCAAATCTATTTCCAACAGATTATCCAATAGAATTAATTAACACAACTGTTGCTGTAGATATGTCTTAGGCTGAAAAATATAAGTATGGAGGAAAACTTGTTTCAAAATTTTCATTCGAATTTCTTCTCTTCATTTATTCCCCGGCAAAGTTAACTATTGATAGAGATTTTGAATATTAAATGATTTATAATGCTGGCGTGTTTATTTATTTCATTCTTAAATTTATTTGAAACCGAGCAATTTGAGCAGCCATACACCATACTGAGCAGCCTTACACCATACTGAGCAGCCTTACACCATATTTCCGCTTAAAAAAATAAACACAAAAAAAAAACGCTTTCAACTCCTTAATAAATAATGGACAAATTTTATTCACCTAAAAAGTGCGTCCCTTCGAAATTCTGAGCCTGGCTATAAGAAAGAAATACGATCTTTTTTTTTTAAAAAAAAAGCTTTACTTCCTTCCATTTCTCCTACTGCTTTGAGAGGAAGTATTGCCGATCGACTGAAAATGTCAATTTTTTTTTTATAACCGGAAATATATCTTTTGAGGGAGAAGCATGGAAAAGTGTTTTTTAAAAAATTTGATAACCACATCTCAAAAAAGTTTTCAGAGCAACTTTAAGTTGCTACACTTAAAGTGTTGATGATAACTAAGTAACTAAGTAACATTCAAAATACTGGTTAAAAGAAAACTCGCTCTTCACTGAGATGAATTCAAGTACGAGAAGTGTATATATTAAATGTTAATAAACGAAGTTGTAAAATGTAAAATA
Source organism: Triatoma infestans (assembly GCA_011037195.1). Taxonomy (NCBI): domain Eukaryota; kingdom Metazoa; phylum Arthropoda; class Insecta; order Hemiptera; family Reduviidae; genus Triatoma; species Triatoma infestans. The sequence goes on along the minus strand of JAAEAF010001970.1, from coordinate 70,574 downwards.
ATAATAATAATTTGTAAATACCTGAAATTTTCCGGATTGATTGTGGCGGCCGTTTGTAAAACTGTTGATGAAACGTTAAAATGAAGAAAACAAAAATTATTTTTACTTAAAATAAGGGATGATTAACTTGAAATGTATGTTGATTTGTGATGACCGGACGGAAAGGATGATAATGAGTTGAGATAAACAAGTGGATAGCCAATAATCTATTAAAACTAACTCGTGTCCTATTTGCCCGTATACAACAGAGAGTAGTATATTGCTCTACGGAATGGAACCGTGCTTTCAACCGTTCATACACTGTGGACTCCCCCTTTTTTTACACCCCTTCACAATATCATCCCCACCATATCAAAACCAACCTCTTATCAGAACTCCCAAAAACCAACAACAAACGGAAAACCTTGTGTTTTGGAAATAATAATAGTGAGAGGTGGATCAGTGGGAAACGTTATATGTTTAAGTGGGGGTACAGAGTTGGGCGTGGCCAAAAAGTTGCCGCCAATCGCCTTCACTTTGTGCTCCCCCTCACACGGGGGGATTAAAAACCCACCTCCTTCATTCCCACTATCTCGCTCACTTTCGACCCTCACTCTCTCTCTATCTCGCCACATATAACCCCCACGCATCATCCTAACCAAAACAGCCCCGCACAGTTACTGTCATACCGCAATTAGGTAAGATTTGACCGAGTTCCCCGCCTTCTCACGCTCACTCACTCTCTCTAACTCTCACTTGAGCCCGTTTGTTGTATCCTACTGACTACCCAGTTAACCAATCATATGGCCCGTTACAAAGGATATTTTCCCTTGTAGACAAAAAAAAAAAGAAAAGAAATCCTCATACCACTTATTTCCTTCTTTTTTATTATTTTGTCCGCTCAAATAAAACCCCTTTAGTTGGCCTCCACATACCTCCCTCCTCCCACACTGGTGGTCCTAACAATTCTATCCAGTTCCTCTCACACTATCGTTTTCAGAACAGGGCTGACTCTTTAACAATTTTATACCATCTTATCCCCAAAGACCCCTTACCCAATTCACTAGACTGGGAGGTAACTGGAAGATTTTTCTTGTTTTTTTTTTTGTTATCCCCACCACCAGTTCACTCCCCACCCTTTCCATTTTCATCATCGCTTTAACTTCTCTATAATTAAAGACCTAACGAACGATTTATGTTAATTACATTACGCTCCTTTATGCTAACATATATATATATATCCTTTATATTCATTATTTTCAAAGTCTTTTTTTCGTACTTCAGCCTTTCCTTGTTGAACACCTTTTTGAATTTTGTTATCCTCAAAAGATCATTTTTCCTTCATCAAGAATCTTTTTAGAAATATAATTATTGAAATAATTTTTTTGTTTTTTTTTTCCTTCAGAGTTTCTTCTTCTTAAGAAATATCAGTTTAATGAATATTTGGTTGTATAAATAATTATTATATTTTATTAAAATATTAATTGCTGCCACTGCTAGGTAGGAGAGGGGAAACTATTATGATTGTGTCAGATTGTGTTAGAAATTGAATTTCCACAGGGTGATCACCTTAGTGAGGAAAGTTTAAACTTGATATTCCTTTAAGTCCTTTTACGGGATCGGACAATAAGGTTTTTGTCAAAATCGGACAACCGGAAATATTCCTTTACTAATTTTTTTTTAAAGATTTTTGCAGTTTTCACGAAAACAGTTCTCACGCTTTTTCTTTAGACTGTGTCACAGAGTATCAGATATATTTTCCAATTCTCCAGGCATTTTTGCAAAAGTTAACCTACCCGTCATAGAACGCAGTCTTCGAGTTTTTATGTATCCATACATTTTCCGTTTACTCCATATAATCTTCTGCCCACTTCCACGCAGCACTATCCTTAATAAATTCATCAGAGTTCCATCTAGAAAAAATCCTACCCAGGTTTTTTTTTGTGCATTGGCTGCTAGTTTTGTTAAGAGTCTTAAGAGCGAGACTTAGCAGTTATGAGACGATTCCACATGTAGTGCTATTTCAGCTCCATGGATTTTGGAGAACAAAGCAGTGTGTGTGGAACTTGATGTAAAATAAGCGATCAGAGGCATTTTCCGTGGTAGCCTGCTTCTTTGCGGTCATCGACCGGTTTCGAGCGTTCGCCCATCTTCAGGATGCGTTTTTCAGACAGTGTGATATCACAGACTTGCTCAGAGCAAATTCAGTTTATACGCTCCTTGATCAAGCCCCCTGGGCTTGATAGGCACACTGCGGTCCTTTCGCCGTTTAGTTCTGGCCTTCGCTACCTAGGTGTGCTTCTGTAACCTAACTGTAGCTTCTCTCACGGGAATCGAACCTCGAATTCTCGCACCAAAGTATATAAACTGAATTTGCTCTGTGCTTCCTGATTTACTGAATGGATTTTTCTATTTATCCACTTTGTAGAAAATAGATGCTATGGATGTAAACTCAGTATTAGTACTGCTCAGGTGAATTTTCTCTCAAAACAGGTTCTCAAACCTCGCACAAACTACACAGGTGAATAATCACTTTCATTTGAAATTTTTTTCCAGACAAATTGATGTAATGGATTCCCGGGTCACATGGCCGTGACGTATTTTAGGCGTGCCTTAACAGCCACCGAATATAAAGCAACGCCCATAAGCTGAACGTCACAAGAGGCGTCACAATGTCTCCTCTACCACAAGTTCTAGCCCGTAGCTCAGAGGGATCAATCTAAGGACCACATCTGACCATATTGGAAAGTGGAGTTAAGGAGAGTAGGGAAGTTGAGCTTCGCATAAAAAAGGCCAACTATCTCTCATTGAAGTCTATTCAACGGACAATCGCTCAGCATCTCTACACTAACATCCATCAAACACATCACTCTGCCAGTCAATCTGTCACTCTCTCTATTCACGCTACAAGTTGTACAGTGTAAAGTCCTTACAGTTCATTCTTATGTAATATAACTCAGTGTTCATTTCTCTCAAACTACGTTTCTTCCTTCCGGTCCTCCCAAACATCCTATACATTGATTTCAACGCCATTTAGCACTGATTCCACCATTCTTGAAGGCAACTAAATTTTTAGTCAACATTCGTATTCTGGTCAAATTTTTCTGATTTCTGAGAATTGCAAGTAAGAGAGTGGATGTTTCGCTCTCTCTCTCTTTTTAATTCCAGGAAGTATATTTGGAGTTCTCTGAATATGAATGAATGTTTTTTAGCAAATATTTCATTTTTGCCCTGGGACAATATCCCTTAAGGGCCACAAACAAAAATTAACATAAATTACAAAATTAATTACAATAAGCTCTCTATAAATAAAATTGATATACACAGCATTGAAATACAATAAATTAATAAAAATAAACTCTTTAGTTAGAAGGGTCCACATCTATCAAGGACCGCATTAAATAATCGTACAATGTATTTTTAAATGAAACATGGTTCTTTTATGAATTAAAGTAGTAGGTAAAGAGTTCCAGAAAAGAGAGAAGATTGCAATGGATGTTTGTAACTAACTGTTCTATATGAAGAAATATAAAATTTAGTATCAACAGTTCTGGTATTTTTTTAAATCTAATTAGGCCTAATCAATATAAATATTTTTTTTTTTTAAGTATAAACAGCAAAATACTTCCTACAGTACCTAACATTCAACCAATAAGAAAGATAAAATGAGGAGTAATGTGTTCATCTCTTCTTACATTTAAAAGTGAACACAAGAACACATCAGTTGTAACTGAACTCTTTACACGAACTTGATAAATTTACTCTGACGTTGGCTGAAAATCCGCAACCGGTCACGAATAAGAAAAACATGCATGCTACCGCGGATAAAATACCAGATGTTATGCAGCATTGCGGACACATCCACATATTCAACATCAGTTTTAAGTTCTTGTCTTCGGGCGTCAGTGGTTAGAGGCTTCTTCAGGGTAGTTTCGCCTCTAAAGCTAAAGCAACACTCGCTTAAGAAGGCAACCCTGACACTATCGACACTACCCTGACAAAGCTTATTGAATATGGGCGAAATATCGGTTTACAACAAATCACTGACGCAGTCTCAACCCGAAGACGTATATGTTTCACATGACAATTATAGCAGTTACCTGAAAGGTAGTTTCAAGTTCAATTCAGCGTTCTGGGAAGGGATTAGCTTATTGGTAGCGCGCTGGACTAACAACGTGGAGGCCCGGACCCAACCGTGCTACCCTTAGATTTTCTTTCCCAGAAGCCTCTATAGCTCACTGACCGGTGATTGGCAGTGTTGTCTGTAACGAGAAACCCCTGTCCGGAGACCGGCAGTAGGCTCCAGGCGCAAGTAACCATAGATGAGGACGCGCCCTACATTAAAAAAACACAGTTAATTTATTATACAATAACGTACAGAAATACACGTGTGGTAATCAACTGATTTCTCATGAAATAGGCGGAATGTTCTTACGTAATTAAGTTGCCACAAATTTTTGGAAATGTTCCAACATGATCGTTCCAGGACAAAGTACTATAATGGTGGCAGACAAACATTTAGCAGAATCTACGTAAGGGATGGAAACCTGATCTATTGTAATTTTTAAAATAGAATTCATATCATTATGTTGACATATCTGGCACTTCCAACAGTCATGGCTTTGGATTTGGTAACATTAAAAGTAATAGCAGAGAGATAAAAAGTGGGAAATAACTCAAAAACAAAAAATCGCCGTAAAAATTATATACATTCAGTTTCAGAATCACATTGGTAAGCGACAGGAACCGGAAGGAATCACATTCCGTCAACTGAAATGCTACTCAAATTAATGGTTTTTGTTTGACTAGAATATGGCCCAAAAGGATGTTGAAATTTTGCATATTAATTGTACACATTTATACCAGTTTTATTTTTAATTTATTAGAAATATTTGTCCGAGACAATCGAGTTTTTAGTCCTAAGTTATATGAGGATTTATATCGTTTGGGCTAGCTCCAAACTATCCAGTTCGGATTGCTTCAATGCCTGATTAGATAAAAACGCTACTTGATACAGGTCTGTAACAGAAATGACAAACTCGTTTACCATCAAGGGCCAAATATATTAGACTGGCGGGTGCAGTCACAAAAAAAAAAAGAAGCTCCGAATAAAGAGGAAGCAGATGTTTTTATTCCAAACATTGAATTTATTCCAAAATATGTGTCATCAGACACACGCAAAATTGCAAATTTATATAGATTAGGATTAGAAATTGGGAAATCGGTTGACATATAATAGAAATATAGAATAAAGAAGAAATCCATTCTTATTTCACTCCAAAATCCTAGACCTTTTCCTCGTGCAAATTACAAAATATTCTAATTTAAGGCCGCTTCAAGTGGACTAGTTGTATGACGTTCGCTAACAACCCAGACAAAGTTACCGATCATGCCCCGCCTCACTTGATTTTTGGGATCCGATTTCCTGTATACGTAATATACAGATGCATCTCTAACCGTTGCGCCGACCGAGCCGAGCCTGCACCAATTAGCTACTACCTAAACTTAGATAGAGTCCAGAAAAGCTGAGATTTTTTTTTATATCATCGTTGGTTTTTGCTTTTCCTTGTAAACAAATTGGTTTTCTTATAAATTTCCTTTTTTAACATTTTTCTTTGGCTTTTTCGAGCAAATAATGTTCTAATTTATAAAACTGACCAAGTAAATAATATATAAAATGACCTCATATTTTTCCATGCAGTGTCCAGAAAGAAAACAAATTAAAAATGGCCGACCATATAAGTAACCCCATTTTTTTTTTTTTGTAAAAGAAAAGAGAAAAAAATTGGTGGAAAGTGATGATCTTATTTCCTGCAAAGTATAGAGGCTAAAGATGTATAAATATTGATGTGAGAAGCAAAGTATAAGATATTAAATCAATGCCGAAATATCACAGGCTATTTGTGCGGTTAAATATTTAGGTTTAGGTTGTAGGACGGACTAACCCAGAGGGTAAAGGTTTGTGTAAAGGCGAGAGAGATAGAGAGTGAGTGGTAAAGAAGGATCTCCTTTTACCCTTTTAACTGATGGGAGCACCCAATTTGGACAGGCTCGAAGATAGTATGGCTGGTTGTTTGGGAACTACTCCTTTAGTTTCCCTTTTACTTCGCTCCACACAGTCTCCTGCTTAGATAAAGAGATGGATAGTAGCGGTAGTAGTTATTCGTTGCCCAAACCCAAAGCTCTAAAAGATCCACCAACTAGTAGTATATTCCCCTACCTTCAACTGCCCCCCAGCTAGGATACTCCATTTATATTGGTGAATTGAGTATAAGAACAGTTTTCCAATGGGACCTCTCTTCCTGGTATCCCCGCTTACTGCAAACATGCAATATAAAGTGAGAAATAGTTATCTAAAGATATTATTAACTTGGTTTTTCTCTTTTTACTTTCTTGATTTTTTTTTTTTATATTACTAATTTATTTGTTAGACAAATAAATCTTAAATATTTTTTTTTAAGTAGAATACTGTTTAATATCATCTTCTTGATTTGAATGATCCGGAGTGGACTATAGATCCCCGCCATTGTGATCCCAAGAAATCTATTGTGGCACCTTGATCTTCTTTCAGATCGCACTATACAGCCATGGTCCTAAAAAATAGTCTAGATCTGGTTTATATATGTTAACATTCCAAGTTCAAGCGCCACTTTGAGAAAATCCTGAAACATTTAAACACCTGTTCGGTAGAGTCACACTTCCGGTCAACCAATTATCGTCAAATTTGAAATTATAGCAGTTCATTAACGGTCGTTATTATTATATAATGGTAGAGAATCTTAATGTTACTGTTCCCCCCAGAACCCCCAAAATAATCAATTTTCCCAAGAAAAATGTTGCAAATAATAGTGATAGGTATTTATGTGTACACGTACAGTTGGTATCCGAAGTTTAAAGAAAATTGATGGAGCCAATTTTAAGAAAATTGCAAAAAACTAGAAGAAAAAAACCATTCAGTAAAATCGCTCTTCCAGTTGCGGATTTTGTCTGAAACTTTTGTGTAAGATGCTGTGGGTATCCAAATGGAATCTGAAGTTTGAGGTTCCTACGATTTTTCGATTTCGGAAATATTTTGAAACACACAGCAAGCAACAATAAAAGCTTGTTTCTGTGCTCAGCGAATCTCAAGACTTGTAATTCCGTTGAAAATTCAAATCAGGACACTTTAGAGTACTTAAGATGTAAGAAAAAGTAACTAAGTTCCTCTTAAGATGTAAGAAGAAGTAACTAAGAAATTGAATTTAATATAAATTTAAAAAAAATTCAAAAATTATTGATTAACTAATTTATTTAGTTAAACGTGTAGGTAATTAGATGATGAACAGCCTGATGTTAAAAGGAAAGGAAAGCTAACTTTGGTGCTGGTACTATTAGTAAATTGCATATAGATTACAAGTCTCTGATTTAATTATACCGTAGCCACATCTAACTATATTAGATCCCCTCTAGGAAGACCTAGGGCCGAAGAGAACATGCAGATGAGCTAGCCAAGAGTAGAGAGAGAGGGGATGGTTTCAGTACTTCAAAATTAGCCCTCTTCCTGCTTGCTATCCCTCAGGATCACTTACTGAAATGATCTTCTTAATCCTAAACTACTCGTACATTAGTACAGCAATTGTGATAAGTATAACCTCTTGATAAAAATATTGACTCGAGAAAGTAAAAAAAAATCGATGGATGTTATTTGTTTTAACTGACATAACTCGTGAAGTGTATTGGCAATTAATATACTCGTATGTAGGTGTAGTAACAAGTTTACTTTTGAAAGGATACAAAGCTTCTGGAGCTGTGGGCTGGTTTTGGAATGCAGGCGATCACAAACTGATTGTTCCAAGCTGAACTTTATAATATTCACTGCTGCTGTATTTTGGATAGCGAGGGCGCAATTTAATTTCAAAAGAAATTTATGTCTGCTGCGGTATTTAGGCAAGATAAAGGTCACTAACAGGTCCGCTTTGAATTGTAGAAGATTGGAAGAGCTTGCCTCTTTTGAAACCCACCCATGTTACTTGGTTACTAGAACCTGTACCACATATTATATAACAATTTACAAAAAGCAATAACATCAAACCTCTACAGAAAATTGTTTTATCTATTTAAAAAAAAACAAGTGTAAACCCTCTCAAGACTTTCTCTTACTGCAGTTTACTTAGTTCTGATTTATTGGTGTTTATAAGGATTATCCACTTACACTTTTCATATATAACTGAAAATGAACACAGTATGTGCCCCCGAAAAACAATTAGGCAAAAATGAGAATTATCTCCGGTAAACCGATTTCTTGAAACTTAGAATTCTGGCGCAACACATTAAATTCTTATTAATATTATATCGACGATAGAATCTTATATTGAAATGATACTTCACGGAAAAGTATAACAATATCTCTCCCCCTCCCCCAAGAACCTCCTTAAATGGAATTTCCCGGAAAATAAAAGTTGTAGGTATTTTCATGATTATTGATATAACCAATTTTAAGGAAAATCGTTGGAACCGTTTTCGAGAAAATCACAAAAAAAGTCTATTCCAGAAAATAGCACTTCCGGTCTACTAATTTTGACCAAAACCTTACTGTCACGTCCTCTGGTAGCATCTAAACGAAATACCAAGTTTAATCTTTCTGCAATTTTCCGTTTTTGAGCTATCCCGACCACACACACACTCATATACACACCCAGAACCCTAAGGTCTCATTTCTGAAAACCAGTTCTTCGGAACTAGGTCACTTGGAAACATGTATTTCCGGTGAAAACTCAATTTCAGAGGAAAACTTCATGTTGAGCTCATCAGAAATCTCCCCCAAAAAAAACAATTTTCCTAGTTAAAAGTATCAAACAAAAGTGATAGGCCTATGTGAGAATAGTTAGTATATAAAGTTTAAAAAAAAATCTTTGGAATTATTTCGAGCAAATCGCAATTCGAGCAAATCGCAATACATGGAAAAAAAACCTTCAATTTGATTGAAAACCGACCGAATCGAATTCGACCGAGTCGAATCTTATTTTGGTCGAGAATCCATTGACTACCTAAACGGAATAGGAGTTCCGGGCACTTTTTCTTTTTTGAGTTATTGCGGTTCTTCTTTGTCATTACTTATCGACCAGCTAAGAAGCAGGTGAAGTTTCCGTCTAAGAAGCGGAACCAACGCTGTCTATTTTGCATTCTTCCAGGGAAGACGTTCTAAGGACACTGTTCTCCTATTTGACATATGTTTTACTCCTAGTAATCGCTGATGGATTCCATTCTTAGTTAACCGATCCACCTTGGCCCCGCTCTCTTCTCTATTATTCTTCGGCTGATTTCACGTTTAGAAATGCTTCTTATCCTAGTATTCCTAAGAAATTCTGCCCTCCTTGTTTTCTTTTCGATCTTCCCCCAGGTATCTCGGCTGTATTTTAACACTTATGCTTCCCCAGGACTCCGATAAGTACTAAGCTTAGGTAAAAAAAAACAAAATTGAATAGCAAGCAGTATCTTATTGTCTTCGAGAACGAATATCTTTCGTTTACTTCACTTCACTTCACTTATTCGAGTCCTCTTCTACCATCCGGTGTAGAGGTTTTACATAAGGAGCGCCATCTCTCTCTATCCCTGGCTATTCTCTTGGCCTCAGACCACTCAATCCCCTTCTTTTTTAGAATACTTCGGAGATTATCTTCCCAAGTAATTCTTCATCTTCCTCGAGGTCGTTTTCCGGTCATTCGCGTCTCCATGGCTCTTTTGGGTAACCGGATATCCTCCATTCTACTTACGTGGCCGTACCATCTTAGCTGCCCGCTCTCAATTAATTGGACTAGAGGTTCGTTTTTGAGCGTGGCCCGTACTGTAGTATTGTATCCGGTCTCTCTTCGTTTTGCCTTCTACTTTCCTTAAAAACCTCATTTCTAGCGCTTGGAGGCGACTTTGATCCGATTGCTTTAAGGCCCAGGATTCGCTGCCGTATGTAAGAATGGGGACTAAAGTCGAGCGGTAAACTGCCATATTCGTGCCTTTGGCCACTTCTCTCTTACTCAAAAATTTTGTGTTTATAGCGGAGAACATCTCCCCCACAGCGGCCACCCTTGCATTGAGTTCTTCCTTTAGTCTCCCGCTCCCACTTATTTCCACAAGAACCCATTTTTGATTGTGTTCTCCTACAGCATCAATCCTTTCTCTAAAATCTAAATCTGTCCATCCATCCTGCTTGTAAACTTGTCCCCTTCCTTACTACCAACTTTATCTTTCCGGTATTTTCAGTGTTTAATTAGCCTGTTGATTTTGTCCAGCTATATCCTTTAAAATATCTAAAATTTCGAAGGAGTTCGCGGACTTCATATGCCAGTACAATAAGTTCTTCGGCAAATGTCCACTAGTGAAGTGTGTGTCTCAGGTTTCTGTGTTCTAGATACGAGAAAAATACTTAAAGTAAGATTATTCAAATATAAGTTGACAAATGCTGAGTCGAAACTATGAAATCAAATGGCAGTAAAACCCCAAACTGATTACTTCCTTTTTGTGGGTCTGTGTGTGTGTGTGTGTGTGTGTGTGTGTGTGTGTGTGTGTGTGCTAACATCAGTCTTTTTGACAGAGATCAGACTAAGTTTTTTCTTTTTATTTTTTATGTTTTTGCTATCACTTACTATCAAAATAAAAGAGGCACATTCTATTCGAAATGTATTCTATAAAAAATCAAATCATACACACTTTGTTGGATCTGCAGACTTATTTTTTTTTTCCTTTTTTGTATTTTTATTGGCTAAAAAAGAATGTTGACGCCATTTTTTTATTTTATTGGCCAATCAGAGTTTAGGTTATGCGGTTTTTTTTTGCCAACTTGTTAGTGGATTTTCCTGCATGCGATAACAAAACGTGTACATAACTTTTCCCATTTCCTTACAAACAAAATAGGCTTATATTTTATGATGAAACGTTAAAGGCACATTGATACTGTTGATATTGGGTGAAGATGATTGGTCTATATATATATATCCCCTATATATGTTATATCCACCTTCGATTCTTCTTATTTGAACAAATATTTCTTATCCACTTCTTCTTCTACTTCTCCTTCAAGTTAACCTTAACTCTACCCCTCCTCCCGCTATAAACCCAACCAACCAACCAAACCTTCCTTCCTCCTCGACACATTGCCTCTATTGGCTGGTTTACCCATTTCTGATTTTCTCAACCAATTCCATTACCCAACTTCGTCCACCTATTTTTATTATTTTTCGATTCCCTGTTTCTGCCCTTCACCCCAAAAGTAATCATCTAATCTCCATTTCTTTTTTTCTTTATCTTCAATTTTCCTTCTGGTTCTACCATGTTACAGCCGGATATAACAGAGAAAATATCTAACTTATACAAGTCTATATATGTTGGGAAATTGAAAAAAATTATTTGTTTTGCTTCTAGGCAATGAAATTGATTTTACAAGAATAAATTGCCTCAAAGAAATGATGATACTTTGGTAACATTAATCTGTATTTATATTTATTTTTGGAAAAAATTCCAGTCAAAACCAAATTTATATAAGACTCTCATTTTCAAGCTTTATTTATTTATAAAGGGTCCTTGGTATAATTTACATAAAAATAAAAAACAAAATCTTGAACATAGTTAGACCTATAGTTTACTTGTTTCTTCTTAAAACACAGGCGCTATTTTTGCAAGTTCACTCAATGTGTGAGTTATTCAGTATAACTCTAACAACGAAAATAGCAGAAAGTTCACACTTGATATTTCGTTTAAGTTCCACCAGGGGTACCTGACAATAAGATTTAGATCAAAATCGGTCAATCGGAAATACCACTTTACTGAATTTTTTTTATTCAGTTTTTTGAGATTTTCACAAAAAAAGATCGACCGATTTTCTTTAAACATAGCTACAACTTTTGCTTGAAATATTTCTCCAGAAAAATTCATTTAAGATCGTGAGGCAGTGTTCCTCTAAAATGATATATCGATTTATTATACGATACCATCATCCATATAATATTATTCACAATTAAATATGTTGCCAAAATTCCAAGTGTGAAGAAAATTGGTTGACCGGAAGTGCGATTTGCTCCCTAAAACATCGACAAATTTCATTAAACTTGGAATGCTAACTATACATACAGAGACCTTATCCTCTTTGTCTGAATCTTTTTCTGAGAATATTCATGTATGGGAGGTTTTCAGAGCGTTGGAAGTGATGCTATCCTGGAAAAAGTAGTCTTTATGAAGTTTAGATTCTGCCATCCATGTAAAAGTAATCCAGTAAGTCGTGTGCTTGTTTCACACCAGATTTTTTTCTATAAACACAAACTTCCATGAGAAAGCAATTTGAAAAAAAAATTATTTCATCCAAAAAATAATAAAATAATAAATTTGTCATAATAAATCTTCTAATATAAATTAAAAAAATAAACTCAGTGTTTAAAAACGTGGGGCTCATAATGATTTATTACAAATTAGTTTGGTTTTAATTTCAGAAACATGTTGGCGTGCATTTCAGAAACATGTTGGATAACATATGGTAATTATAATGACCAAAGTGTTACGTATTTATGTATTATGTTATGCTTATTATGCAGCACAGTTTGTGCTGTAACTTATAGTTTGTGCTACCGCCCCTTTTTCACATTAAAAAATTATTCATCGCCCTCCCTGAATGAAAATCTAGCTTCCTTAATTGTACAAACAAAAAAGAAGCAGTGACAAATTTGCGTTAATGTTATGCACTTATGTTTCTACGTACAACCTAAAACAGTTTAAGTAAAATAAGAACTAAAGTAAAGTAAGACATGGTGAAGCTTACAATTACAAAATTACTTATCGAAATCGACCATTGTAACATTTGCATTGCGCACAATGCGATAACGAAGGATAATATTAAAATAAAAATCACGAAAAATGCTAAAAATAAGAACCAGGTACGCTGCTATCAATTCGTTAATATTTGGTGATTTGCTTTCGATGGTTTCTTTTCTCAAGATGGACGAGCTAAATGACTGAAGTATTTTAATGTATAGGGGAGGCCGGAAGTGATAGACTGGTGTATGACTGTTTCAGAAGAAAATGTAGATTGTGAGTGCATGGTAAAAGTATGGAGCCCGTTGCAGAGTTGTTGAGTTAATAATCTAGGATAAGTAGTTTTTCAATTTTATCTTCTGTTTATGAAAGTGTGTTTAGGAAAAATATCGATTCTACACAGAACAGTGTTCCGGCTTGCAAGTTGGCCACGTGGAGTATTTTTTTTTTACGACTTCAGTGAAGGGTACTGGGGACCCTGGAGCCGCAAGCCGCAGTATAGTGTAGTTAGGGCTGCAGAGGAGGGTAAAGGAAACCCGGGGCTAAGGCCACGAAGAACAAACAAGAGGAAAAAGTTTATTTCAGTTTGTCAACGTGTGACTACTGAATTACATTGAGTTGCTAAAATCGCTTATTATTGAGATCTAGGAATAACACAATTGTGGTGATAGATCATATTGATAAAAAATTCTTATTTATTTTACAAGAGAGTAAAGTACCTCTTTACACAAAAAAAATCAATTTCATGGAAATTCAATTTTAAATTAACCAATAACCACCCGTGTTTCAGTTATTGTTCAAAATTTGTACTTTCTCTTACTCTTTCCCCATAACAGGAAGTATTGCGATCGCGTCAAATTTTCGAAATTTGTTTTTTGCCGGAAATACATGTTCCACTGAATACGATAACATTTTTTTAGCAAATGGTCTGTATGTATGTATATATTTGTGTGTGTGTGTGTGTGTGTGTGTGTCTGTCTGTCTGTCTGTTTGTGAAATTTAGTATTCCCTTTAGGTTCTACCATCTGACACGAAGGGACAAAATTCATCAACCGGAAATGCGACTTTACTGAAATCTTTTTCATTTTCCACGATTTTCTCGAAAACGTCTCCAACGATTTTTCCCAGGGAAATTTATTTTTTTGGGCGGGGTTGTGGGGGAACAATAGCGTTAAGCTTTCCTCTAAACTGTCACTTCAATGTCTGCAATCCACTTGATATTATGCAAGTATGCATTAGTTAGAAATTGCCAGGTGTGGATCAGTTGTCTGTATATCGTGTTTAAAGAGTTAGCTCACCCTGTTGACAGTCATCGTTACAGAAGAATATTTGAATCAGATTCGCATTGTTAAACCGTCAGCTATTCAGATTGCTATATTCTTGCTTAACGTGACGGTCAACACTGAGTTATGCATTGTAAAATTATGTATAATTATTATGGCAAATATTATGATTGGGATTCTACATACGTTAAAGAATGCAGTACATTTCATGCTATTAATTTTCCTGGACGTTTTCTAAAGGTTAATGGAATAGAAACAGAGGAACGTCTACTTCCTAAAAGATATAGGGAGTGGACATTGCATATTTCTAATGTTCAAGTTGCTATAACAGGAAGCGAACGTGAGAAGGACATACTAAATTAACCGAGACAAAAGTCAAGACTGTAATCCTCTATAGATAAAAATCCTGCTTCTCTTCCAATCCAAAGTCTATTCTAGGTCTGAATAGCGACTCTCAAATAACGATAAGTCGGTCTAGATTAGAAATAACAGTATCAGACCCGATTCATCCGAACAAATTGGTCAAGTAAACCATTGGATGAACCATTGAATGGGGGGGGGCAACAGTAAACTCGTACAGTAGTTGATGGATTGTGACCGAAATCTTCTTGTCAACTGCGATAGTGTATCGAAACAGAGTATCATCTCTGGCATATGATTTTTTTTTGCGATATTTTGTTCATTTACACACACAGACATACTGGCCATACGGTAAAATATTTCATTTTGTAACCAAGGAACCACAAAACATGAAAATCCTGGTGATACTTTAATTTCCAAAATTTGACACGATTGCAGTAACGTCCCCTTTACCTCTGTAAGAGAAAGTAAAAATGAACAACAAAAAAGAAATGTATTCCGAAAGAGATTGACCAAGTAAATGAGCAGTACATATGCTATGATTATAAAAAGAGGTTCAGCAGTAGCAGCACGAAATATAGTCTGACCGAGGTCCGGTATACTGCGGTGTTAGGTGGCTCTGCCCCCCTAGCGCACACATACAGTAGTGGAAGAATGGACTTGCAAATTGTATCCACCAACCGACCAGCTCATGCAACCACTCAACATAGCAGCCGGGCATTGCGCGCGGTACTGCCATACACCCTGCACCATCATATTACTCTCTTCATACAAGAGGGCCTAACTTCATTTACTTAGCAGCCTCTCCTATCTCCGCCCTTGCCCCAGATACTGTTGTACTAGTATGCCACTCCTGCTTCATACAGCCCGGCTTCTCTTCCCTCAGGGCGTAATGGAAAAATATGTAAACTTGTCTTAATCCTTTACATAGCTCGTTAGGCTCCTCTCTCACTCTGTTGGCAGCGCACGCCACCTCCAACCAAGTCTCTGGGTTCTAGGCGCTGTGCGTCAGTATAAAAGATTCTCTCTCTCTCTCTCTCCCTGCGCCTCATACTCCAGTTTCTTCATCCACTTTCCGATTGGTTTAGCGCAGCTCCAGCTGTACCCTTGGCCAAAAAGTAATTCTTAACTGTAATTGAGAAGCGGTAGTAATTTTTCCCCAGAGTTCATTTCCATAATTATCCTCCTCTCCGGCTCCTCCCATTCTCTAAATATTCTCTCATCTTCCCCACTTTTCCTTTTTTCCTTGTTTCAACGTTCTGTTATAAAGACAAAAATGAATTCAACATTCACGACCATCATCACAACTGCCAGCAGCTAACATCCAGTTTTCCATGAAATCCCAGCCACCTCATAACCCCCTCTCCAACTTTATTCGAAACAGGCTAAAGAAATGAAGACTCTCGTTCCACTGATAAGAATATGAACTAAGTTTGAAGTAATTCCGTTTTGTCTACCCCCCCCCCCCATCACAGGCCACATCTACCACACTACTACCACTTCTTGTGGGTTGAATTTATTTTCCCTACTGGTCGCTAAGCTGTAAGAAATTATAACTTTTTTGTCTTCTATATAAAACTCGGCGACCATCAAATTGGAAGTTAGGGTATATATATATATATAAATTCTGGTGAAACATACACCAATACACATGCGGCTCCAACGATTTTCGTTAAACTTTCTATCTACCTACAGAAATGAATCCCTATCATTTTTATTTGAAACTTTCTCCTGAATTGTTTTTTGGGGGTTCTGGGGGAATATAGCGTTATGCTTTCCTTTAAAGCACCACGTAATATATGGTTTTACCTACCACTTCCTGTTTGTGGATTTTGTTCAAAACCTTGGTATCAGATGCGCTGTCAGTATCTCATGGGAATACCAAGTTGCAGCATCCTGTGAATTTTTGTTTTTGTGATATTTTGTGACACACTCACAGTACTACACATTGAAAATTTATAATAAAAAAATGTATTTTCCATACTCAGGGGACCGCAAGATATGTATTTCTGGTGAAAACACAATTTCGAAAATTTAACACGATCTCAAGACTAGCTCTAAGAAATATTAGTCATTAAATATATAGTTTTAATATCAGCATGTTTCTCGAACATACGAGGCATGTCCAGTAAGTAAGTGTACTGAATTTTTGTAGGTTACAAAATTTTTATTTGAACAAAAAAATTACCGTTGATATTGGTGCAGTTAGTATTCAAGATTTAACAGACATAGTTGCAGTCGTGTAGCCGGAGGAATCAGGCTACACTATCGTGTAGCCAACATGTCGTAAACAAAATCCCTCCGGCCGTGAGAGCCTCAGTACACTTACTTTCTGGACATGCCTCGTACATACACACATACGACTTTGCCATTGGATAGTTTTAAACATGACTAATTACATTGTGAAAATGTTTCACTTACTTTAATATCACTTAGTTTACTATTTCATTTTTCACATATACAAGAATTTGTAATAACCTATCGGTATATTATATCGAGCGACAGAACGTTTATACAGCCGGTAGTAAATACCAATAAACTATATTTTAGCGGTCTCTTTTTTTCCCTTTAAAGGGCCTTCGGTTTATACTTTTGTAAGTGCAGGGGTCCGCATTTAGGGATAGAGGGTCTGCATTTATTGAAATTACTCGACAAGACCCCATTTCTGTACATGTAGAAGGAGAAGACCGCGTCGTAAACATAACTTCTTATAGAAAGGTACGTTTTATCATTTTTAAATTTAACATTAGTGAAAGAGACTGGAATTTCGTTTTATCTCGATAAATTATTTATATTCTCTTACTGCCGTAAGAGAAAGTATTGCCATCGAAAAATTAGTAATCTAAGGCAGAAATTTCGGGGATTCTTCCGCCCTTCTGGAATGGAGAATACACAGCATCTGGAATAAACTACAGTACAATCTAGAGATTATGCTCCACTGATATCAGAACAACTCAGGCAGGAAATATACATACCCGGACTTGTAGAAATGAGAAGGAGATAATTAACCGTAGTAATATAAGAAGATGAAGAAACAGTACGTGGAATAAAGCAAAGAGTTAGGTCAGTGACAGAGATTGAAGAAAGTATGAAGGTTAAACTGCCATCCATGTCATAGAAACTGGCATCAAAGAAATTCGGTTAACGGAAGTGCGACTTTACAGAATAAGTATTTTTTTTTTAAATTTCCTCTTCAACGACTGCAACGATGTCTGTTAAATCTTCAATACTAACTGCACCAACATCAACCAATCACATTTATTTGCAACATTTTTCAGAAAAAATTGTCTTTTGGTTGTTTTGAGGAATCTGAGGCGTTAAAATTTAAATGTGTTTGTTCATTACATTGTAATCGTTGTTTACCTGCCTTTGTTGGTTGGTTGGCACTTGGTCCCCCCTCCAAATGCATTTTTATGTTACAACAAATGAACAAAATTGGAAATTTTAAAGTAAATTTGTTAATTAATATGAAGAAAGAGTGAGAGAAAGTCCGGAGTGTTTCAGACCGGACTTCAAAAGTTTCTAAACGCCAGCCCCTGTGCGCCCGTGTAGCGGCTATTTGAAGCGATTCAAATTCAACGCGCAGTTTGTTTATATTATTTTGATCTGATTCTTGTCTAATTAAAACCGGCTAGATAATATGCTGGAAATAATTGTGAACATTTATAATTGGACTTCTAAATAATAGGTACAAAACAAGCTGAAATACGTGGTAGCAAAATCAGTGAAACTAATCGTCGCAGTATACTGAGTATAATTGTAGTCAGTCTCAACTCCTGGGGGAGCTTAAATAGAGCGCGGCAGGTTACTGTCAACTTGCTGAACAATCTGCATTTGTCAACATCTCATTAACTTACTCCAGGGAATTTATAAATTTGGTAATTGTGAAATTCACTTGTTGATACAAATAGTAATAGATGTGAAACTGGCTTACCAATTTCTGTTTCTTCTATCCCTTGTAAGAGGAAGTATTGCGAAGCTTTCAAATTGTTCAAATTCAGTTTTCATCAAAAATATTATGTTTTGAGGTTCCTTAAGATTAAAAAAAAAATCTGGTGTGAAACACTCACACGACTTTCTCTTAATAATAATAACATAATAATAATCTTTATTTATCTTCATTTCTACATACAGTTGTATGAACAGGACATGTCAATATATTAAACAATCTAATAACTTTTTTACAAAGCAAGTCTAGGTAAGGAAATCATCCAAATCATATATTACTCTATCCAGGAGCATTAGTTTTTAGTTTAGATTGAAACAATTTCATTGATGATGAAGATGAAATTTCATTTGGAAGTGCATTAAATATTTTCCTTCCCATAAATAAATAACAAGATGTGAAAAATGAGTGGTTTGCTTGAGGAAAAGGAAAGTGGTCACGGTTCCGAGTATTATATTTATGGTTGAAGGTGTTGTAATTATTTCTAATTTTGTAGAACCATGAACAGATGGAAAATTTATAAAGAGCTGGAATCGTGAGGATTTTGTTATTTTTAAAATGCAACCTGCAGCTTTCTTGGGTCTTGCTTTAACCATAGCGCGAATGGCTCTTTTTTGGATGCGGAAAATTCTTGATGTACCTGGGCTGTTTCCCCAAAACATTATCACATAGGATGCCGTTGATTGGAATTTTCTAAAATATACTACTTTCAAGAATTAGAGTTAATTTTTTCAAGAGAAATACTATTCTCGAATGTTTAGGAGCCAATGAACCTATATGTTCTTTCCAGTGCAGATCTACAGAAATGTGAAGTTCAAGAAATTTTGTCGAAGATGGGAAGATTATGCTGCCACATTCAGTCTTAACTAAAGGACAGTACTCTTTTCCATGGAGCAACTGAGTAGCACAGACCAACCGTCTTGGAATTATTCATTTTATTGCATCTTTAGACCATCTAAATATGTCAACTGCTCCAACATTGGCACAATTCACATCATCCTCGATTCCTCCAGTGAATACTGTGCTGATATCATCTGCATACTGAATTAACTTGCCTCTCCTACTAGTTCTGGGTGCACCATTGACCGCTATAATAAATAGGAGTGGCCCCAACTTAGAGCCTTGTCCTACACCACTACGAGATAATAGGGTCTGAGATTGAAATTCTCTTTGGATATTGCTTCATCAGAAGATCTTAATGTGACAACTTGTTTCCTATTGCCCAGATATGAATTCATGAGTTGATGAGCGACACCCCGGATGCCAACTTTGTCCAGAGGTTCTAATAATCTTTCATGCTGCACAATATCAAAGGCATTAGTACTGCTCTTAATACAATTATATTCAAAATGTCAAATTTTCTTTAAACTCAAATCTTGCTCATCTGTCCGAAATTGGGGGAACAAGCACCAAACCACCAACCCAAACAGATAGAGAAATGAAGAGTGCGTCAATAAAATATAGTGGACGCACTCCGTCATTTGAAACGTCAACCCCATATATTTGAAGTTTAACCACTCCAAATTCCGCAAAACTGACTAAAATCTATTATAGATATATATCTAGTATAGATTGGTACTTATTTATCCCCTGCCACCTCTACAGGGTGTCCCAAGGTATATGGATAACGACTTTTTATCGGAAACTAAGATAGCTAGAAAAAAACTGAAAAATACGTGTCCCCGTAGTTTTTTGATAGAAATCCAAATTTAATTTGCAAATTTGTTTTCATGCTTCTAGAAGCGAGATACAGGCACCAACTTCATTTTTTCACATATGGAGGAGAGGTTTTTATTTAAGAAATAGATTCCTCTATTTTTCTTACAAATTTCTTATAAGAATCATGTTTTCATTCATAACTTGTAAAATATTGCTCACAGAAAAAAACCGTCCGAGTAAATTTTTCTTACAAAAAATAGAGGAATCTATTTCTTAAATAAAAACCACACCTCCCCATTTGAAAAAAATGAAGTTGGTGCCTGTATCTCGCTTCTGGAAGCACCAAAACAAATTTGCAAATTAAATTTGGATTTCTAACAAAAAACTACGAGGACACGTATTTTTCAGTTTTTTTTTTCTAGCTATCTTAGTTTCCGATAAAAAGTCTTTATCCGTATTCCTTGGGACACCCTGTATATATACAGTAGCTCAAAGACGTAAAATTTGAGTTTAAAGAAAATTTGACATTTTCTAATTGTATTGAGAGGAGTGAGAGAAAGTCGTGTGAATGTTTCACACGAGGTTTTTAAAATTTATTATCACTTTTTTTATTGTGAAAAATTACATATCTTTTCTCTCTCTTTCTCTCTCTCTTATTAGGAACAAATTTAGCTCTAGGGAAAGTGAATAATTGAGCGTATCTGTCGGCCTATATTTGTATATAGGTGTACGTGTGTGTAGGTGTGTGGGTGTG
This sequence comes from Triatoma infestans, assembly GCA_011037195.1. Classification (NCBI taxonomy): domain Eukaryota; kingdom Metazoa; phylum Arthropoda; class Insecta; order Hemiptera; family Reduviidae; genus Triatoma; species Triatoma infestans. The sequence goes on along the minus strand of JAAEAF010001970.1, from coordinate 49,819 downwards.
TTTGGGTAGAATAGATTGGGACAGGATGTTGGAATGATAATGCCCATAATGAGTTTTACATACAAACCGAAGGCTACTTCGAACTAAAAAGATAAAATCCATAAACAGATAGTTGGCTCGGTGTGTGTGTGTGTGTGTGTGTGTGTGTGTGCGTGTGTGTATGTATGTTGATGTGTGTAGCCGCTGATTATCAATTTAATGCGGGAAATTCCGACTATAATGGGAAGTTCATGAAATTCTAGTTGGAGGGGGGATTTGACGCTTCAGCACTACGTCATATCCCCGCCAAACTAAATAAATCCCCATTGCCGCCGCTATGCCCAATCCTTACTAGAGGTTTATGATGAACCAGCCACCTCATAATATATTCAGATATGTAATGTGCTGTAATTACAAATTGTGTATGGTCGAAGTATAGGAAAGACAGACAGAGAGAGAGGTATAGCGAGAATCCCTTTGATGAGTCATCCAGAGGTGGTTTTCAATGTAGTATACGGAAGCCTTGGGCCGTGCGTGCGTGTATGTGTGTGTGTGTGTGTGAAAATGGAACGGGGCTGCAATGGTGTTTTTCAGTGTTAGTAAGCTATATAAGAGATCACAGTTGTGGTACCATATCTGTTCTATCTACGTATGTGTCTGTATGTATGTGTGTCGGCTGGTATAACTTTATTATTGTATATAGAGATGAGTTTGCGGTACTAATAATACAGCAGGGAAACATGTTTAAATTAATGCCACCAAGTAATAACGATCGTCATCATCATGCCCAATGTTTGCTCTATGTTATGTCCAAATCTAGCTTAATCATGCCATATTACTATTTATAAATATATATATAGAATTTATATGTATGTGCGTGTCTATAAAGTTGACAGTTAATATTGTAATAACCCACAAATTCAACAAAGTTTATTTATAATTTTAATTTTCCAAAATAATATTTCTAATTATGAATGACTAAATAAAATGAAAATTTGGTGTTCTCTTTGACGGCCATATCAATGGGAAATCAAATTATTTTCTATAAAAATGAAAAATTCCAGGAAGCACAGGTGCCAAGGAAAGGATCACAGACACAATGTTGGGGTCAACATTCGCCATTTTTTATTAGTTTTTTTTAAGAAAAACCTCTAAAGAACATTTTCTTTAAACTTGGCCTACTATCTGTACAAGTGTAGGCCTATTTCTTTTATTTAAACCAATTTTCCTGGAAAAGTGTTTTTTTTTTTTTTTTGGAGCGGCAGCAATAACATAAGCTTTCCTCCAAAGTGCCATTCAGTACAATTATGGTACTCCTAACAATATATGGTTCTACCACTAATATTATATTAAGATTCATTGCTCCAAGTTTAAGGAAATCGATTTACCACGTCTGAGTTTTTCACGAAAATCTCTCCAAAACTTTTTCGAGGAGATGTGGGTCTCAAGGCTTATAAAGCTAAACTGCTTTTATCCAGTTTTGGAGGGGAATGAATGAATAGATGCGTCCTAAGAACAAGGTTGACAAAACGTAATTGAAATAGTTTAGCAGCAAGAAACAAAACCGTGTGATTGTCTCACACGAGATTGTGCAATATTCACCAATAACGGGAAAATTACACCGTTACTTTAAGGATGCAAATCCCTCAATGATTTATGATTACAATTTAAGCACACTAAAACTATACAAATATAGAGGCCTATCACTTTTATTTGGAATATTTTTACAGACAAATTTATTATTGGGAAGCGGCAACTTAGGTTTGCCAATAAAATATCATTTCAACATGAAAGGGTGCGTTTTTTTTTCTCTCTTAATCCTCAGCAGTAATTTACTCAACACTAGTTTACCAAAAGTTTCTCATTAGATACCCCATTTACTTTGTTTATGCTTGTATCAGCTTGTGGTTAGATCTATACGATTTGTGAGCGACTTAAAAAATGACCTAGTTGAATCTAGAAATTCGGGCGATTTTGCGTCACTACTTTAATAAAAGGCTACTGGCCAAACGCCGCTTCCGAAATTGATGAATAACGCTTCCGAAAAGGCTCTATACTGATCAGGGGCAGCACAGATCTGTTTGAAAAAATTTAGAGACAACCTCTTTCCTTAGATTCGCCACTTCTGATGATAGCACCGAAAAACTTTCAGATGAACTAGGCGTGTCCCACTATGGTGAACCGCAGTTTCCAGAAGCTGCCGAAACGTACACATCAATTTACGCCTTAACAAGCCGCATGCCTATTTAAAGTCTATAAAACCCTTCGAGTGTAAAAACGAGTCGCTAAAAAGTCTATAAAACGAGCGAGTTGTCTGTACAGACAAGTGATTTTTTCGTTTCATCAAACGAATTGTTATGAAAAATGGGTTTGTTTTGACAACGAATAAACAAAACAGTGGATTGGATCAGGCCAATCAGCTGTACCGTCCCCTGAAGAGAATATTTGAGAAAAAAGATTTGTGGTGGATCTACAAGAGCGTCAAATATTGAGCTAGTTCCTAATGGTCGTGCGATTACATCCGAACTGTACTCTTCTCGGCTACAACGCGTTCACTCCGTTTTTGCTACAAAATATTTCTCTTGAGTTAATTGAAAAAGAGTACCCCTTCAATGAGACAACGCAAGGCCGCACACGTCACGTCAGCCGTTCTCATTATCGAAAATTTGAATTTTTAGCTCCCGCTCACGCTGCCTACAGCCCAGATTTGTCACCCTCTGATACCGCTCCATGACCCACTTTTTATATGGGAAAAATTTACAAATACGAGATGGAGGATGAAAACGTGATGTTTGTAGTTTTTTGCCTTCAAAGATTGCTCCAGGTACGGAAGAACAGCGAATTGTTGGTTCACAGCAGGTGTGGGTTTAAGTTGTATGAAAGGATGACTCCTCGTTTCGAGAAACAAGCTTAGTATGTGAGTAAAAAAAACATTTTTGAATTGTACGGTGAAAAACGCAAAGACTTTTGTTACACCCCAGTAATTTTAGTTCATTTAACACTGCTACAAATTTTATAGTCTGAAACAAAATCGTTTAACCGGAATTTCAAATTTGAAAAATACGTTTCTAAGATTATCAGAATTTTTTTTTCGTAAATGATTCCAAAATTAGCCAATCACTTTTATTAAAAACATTTTTTTGGAAAAATTAATTTTTGTGATGCTTTGGAAGATTCATGGTCTTAACTTTAAATCGCCAACTTCAAATGGTTTTGGGGTATTGATAGAAGCTGCTGCCAGCTGGGGTACAGTATAATCATAGCATTTATGTTCTAAGACACAATAAGCTATGGTGGCTTACTGGCGCCGGGTTACAGCCCGCCCGAGGATTTTATTCTAACCTAAGACATAACTAGTAAAATCCCAACAATTTTTGATAAGTGCTCTAAGAGGAATATGGTTGGAAGTTTCAGAACAGCTTTTTTAATTTTCCTAACAGCTGTTACAGGAGTATTATAATCGTGTTAAATTTATGTTATCGAGTTTTCACCGGAAATTTGGAGAGGGTAAAAAATTGTTATTTTCACCCTAGTAACGAGGATGCCGCAAATTTCAGAAAATAAAAGACATCCATTAAAGTCACCACTTTCGGTAAACAGATTGCATTTGCGCAATACTTTCACTTTCAGCATCAAGGGAAGGTGAAAGGTCGTAATCCTGCCACGCTCATGAAAGGTTGAATCCTATCTTCCGGTCTATTTATAATCGAATATGATGAGAATATAATTCTTGTTACGTAATAGATTGTAGAAAATCTTTTGAATATCAAATAAGCAAGAGTGATTGATTGGAAACAGGTAAATAGATTGGCTGATTGTCTAAACTCCTAAGTTTCAAACACGCACGTCTAACTAGGAGTGAACACTGGAATCCTATAGAGACAGACAAACAGACAGACAGTTTGTCAGTGAGTATCGAGTGCCCCCCCTCGCCTGGAAACACCAATCACCAATATTGTGGCCCTCCTCCTTGTTATTTGCCCACATAAATCCCTTCTTACTACATGCTGTATAAAAGGGATTACTATTGTAGTAGGAGAGAGAGAGAGAGAGATAGTGTGAGAGGACATAACATATGGCCCTCCCCCCCGCTAATGTCTATATGACTTGCTATTATCATCTCTCTTTAGAATATAATGCCCATATTTATTAAGGTAATAAGTAGTTGTGTTACAACTGAATATTATTCTATACACTCCATTTACCGGCGCATGTCATCTAAAATAAATTACTAAAGATTCTTAATGTTATTTTTTTTCTATAACAGTTGAGTAATGTGAGAATTATTCCACTAAAATCAGTGACTAAAGTTGTACGTTTAATCTCTAGAGTTTAAAAAAAATGAAAGTGTTACCACCTTAAAATTAAATAAATTTTTAGCATAGGAAAGGTTTGGATGAAGTTGCTAAAATATATAACTAATATTGAAATAAAGAAAAAGTTCTTAAATTAAACATTTAACATTTTAAAATCAATATAACAATAAATTAAATATCAGAAAACATAATATAATGTTGCTTAACTTTAACCTAATGTTCTACATCTTGTCTGAAGTGTTATCTTCCTCTTTGCAATGGCCAGAATTCTCTTATAGGTTACCTTTTTACCAGTTTTTATATCCATTTTTGAAATAGTTTCAGCTGTTGTAGAAAAGATATAGTATTTAAGGCGTGAGTAAAGTCTTATTCGTTAGTTCAGATGCCACAATCGCTTGCTTTCGTGTGAATAAACCTGAGCTCGAATGTGGAAATATGGTACTTTACTCTCTAGTCACGTTACTCAAACTTTTACGCCATCTGCTCGCGAAAGTAGCCAGCTAACTTCATGTACTGTCTACAACAAATGTCTTAAATATCTCTATTTAAAACTTTAGCAGGGAAAAATTGATTTTCCCCGTTAGTAATGTAAAAAAAAAACAGATGACAATATTTATGTATCGTACTGTTTCGGAAATGTTAAATTTGAAATAAATCGGTTAAACAACTACAACTTTTTAGAAACACTTATTTTCAGTTTTTCATTATTTTCTTTTCTGGAATACATTTCTAGAATACAAACATTTTCCCTGCACTTGATGCTATATACATGTAGATGAATTACTTATATAAGAAATATTGTCATGTAAAAATTGATTATAGGGCGGATTGTATGGGAGCTGAGACTTTTCGGCTTCCTTCTACTTTGGGCTCCATCAATTTTTTTTGGAAAGGCTCATACTAATTACATAAAGGTAGACTTTTCACTTCTATTTTATGAAAACTTTATTTTCCGATAAAATTGGGTTTCTAAAAGACCCCTCAGCATTACGCTTTTTCCTTTAGAGTGTCATTTCCCCGCAATTTTAAAACCAAACAATACCTTTGTAATGTCTCTTAATATCAATCTTCAGTGCGACCAGAATTCCGAATTCTTAGAAAAGTGGTAAACTGGGAAGTGCGACTTTACAACATAGATTTTCCGTGTTTTTTCCTCGAAAAGTAAAATGTATTTTAGGGGGAAAGTAGAAGGTCCTGCGATTTAAGCCTAATGTCTAAACAGTGTTTCGTAGTGATTGACTAAGTCATTGTCTAATGTAATATTAACTTTATAAGAATATGAAATATAATATAGGGTTTCTTTATTTGTAATATTAATAACACAGTTACCTTTTGTCGCGAAAAGTCATGTGTGAGGAAAATTTGTCAGTTCGAATGAAAAAGTGGTGTGAGTGTTTCACAGCTTGTTTTAGTGAAATGTGAGTGAAACAACTGGCGTGTCCATCTGGGTGGGTAATGTGAGAGTCAAGTTAAGTGCAGAAACCGGAGCTTTCCATGAACAAAACGGCTAAAGTAGAAGAAAAAACCACCCTCGTTGGTTTATTTACCAAGTTGATCATAAGTAATATTGCAGTCATGTAAGTGTAAGAAATATTGTCGGACATTACTGTTTTGTTAGGGTATCACCTGATTTAGTTGGATGGTACATTTACTGTTACAATAGTTCTATTTTAGATTCAGCTGGCACTGGAGACGTTTCTTCTATTTTTTTTTGTTTTAGTTCCGTCCACATTTTATCTTCCTTATCATGTTTCCTGTTGTCTATTGTCAAAATGGATTTTTGTTCACTCATCTGAGATTATAATTTGTATCGTTGTAGAAAATAAATATTTTACATAATTAAGGTTATCAAATTGATAGTAGCATGTAAAGCGAACAAGTATATGTAATGTGAATGATTAGGCGCACTGTTGCGACTGTGAATAATCTAAACCCAATTAGTTGCACTGCTCAACTAGGTGTGCAGGCCTTACTTTAGTGTATGAACATTCGTTGGTGAAAGCATAGGAAAGTATTGTTTATATTGTGGGCTGAAATTGACCACAGTAACGACAAGCTCCTCGAAGAAACGGTCTATTTCCACCTACAAAGTAAATAAATTTTTTATTTTTTTTATTTATTTTTTTGCACAGTAGCCATGCGACAAGTAAAAAACATAAATAATGAAATGAACGTATGCGATAGCGCGCACACCTGGCTTGAAGTTGTGAACGACGGCTATCTAGCGATAGCAGTCGTAATAGCCATTATGGCCTTAGTGTGTACGACTGTACCTCAAGACAGTCGCCGTTATGTATTTAGACGGTCGCGCGGCCATCGACGCCTTAGTCGTCTTGGCAGGTTTGTGGGGAGAGTGGAAGTACAGAGGACTTAAATTAGGGGATTGGATGAGAAGATAATTTGGAATGGAATTTTAGGTAGCGGGATTTGGCTAAAGTGGAGACGAAGGGAATTTTTAGGTCAGTGTGGATAGTGAGGTTAGAGACGTAGAAGGGAGCATTGACGATGGTGCGTAGTAATTTAGACTGTAGGGATTGAATGCGATACAGGTTTGTATTTTTGGCAGTCCCGTATAATTCGAGTCCGTATGTCCAAATAGGAGCTAGTAAGTTGTCTTTTGGTGTGGAGTGTAAGTTTTGAGCGTTTTGTCGAGTAGTTTTTTTAGCCTTCTGTATCGGTAATTTAGTTCATTTCGTTTGAGTAAATCAAATGTTAAAAGTAAATATTGCAATCGGGTCAAATTTTCAAAATCGATTTTTCATCGGAAATAATGTGAGATTTGGAATCGTGCGAGGAGGAATAAACTTTATTAATGAGTCTACAAACTTTATAATTCATAAAGTTAATTATACACAACTGTTCACTAGTTTGTTAAACACAACCACCAACTCGTACGAACACAAAAGAAACTATTAAAACAATTGAACAAACTTATACAATATACTATTATACTACTGAACAACTAAAAAAATAAAATAAAGACTGTACTTATTACATCAACAACTTTATATACTGTAACGCTTCTAGACTGTCGGTAACCTGCTCTTCTCACTCTATGTACTCGAGCGCTGCTCTATCCCGCTTCCTCACCCAACCATCCTTATTCCATTTCCCCAAATATATTACATATGTAACAAGGTGCTCAGATCACGAAAATGATTTTTTTATTTAGAAATTGGTGGTTTTTAAAATTTCTTCATTTACAGTTCCACAAATATCTATATTACATGCATGATGTACACAATTATTATATATAAAAGCATAATCATGAGTAAGTGTGTGTGTATGTGTGACTTGGAAATTTCAAAAACGAAAAGTCGCAGGATGCTCAAACTTGGTATTCCGTTGAGGTACTACCACCGCATCAGTCACGAAGGTTTGGGCAAAATCCATCAACCGGAAGAGCGTCTTTACTGAATGGTTTCTTCAGTTGCTTGAAAATGACACCAACGATTTTCTTTAAACTCCGTATACTATCTATAGACACAATTTTTTTTTGTTTTAAGGGTATATGCAATGCGACCTGAAAGATATCTTGTGCCCCCGGAGTCTTTTCAGTGTACTGCCGATCTCCCTGGCACTGCCTGTTCTCCAGCTACAGACAACACTGGCCATCACCGAATAGTAAGCTGTAGAGGCTTCTAGGAAGACAAAATCGTAGCACGCTGGTTTCGAACCCAAGGCCACCGCGTTGCTAGCTCAGCGCGCTACCACTGAGCTAATCCCTACCCTACATACATACATACATACCTATTACTTTTATTTGATACATTTGCCCGGGAAAATTGATTTTTTAGGGGTTCTGGGGGGAACAGTAGCGTTGAGCTTTACTTTAAAGTATTACTTCAATACAATGTATGATTCTGTCATCTATACATTGTTAATATACATTAGAAGCATTGACAGAATTCCCAATTTGAAGAAAATCGGTTACCCGGAAGTACGATTTTATAGAATAGATTTGGGGGGGGGGGGATTTTCTTGAAAACGACAATAAGGATTTCCTTGAATCTTGGATACTAACTGCACAGTAAAACACGTATCATTTTTATTTGTAAAGTTTTCCCGTAATATTTGATTTTAGAGGTTTTTTTTTGGAGGTCTTTAGTTTGATTTAAATTTAAACTGGAGAGTGTTGGTTTTAATAACAACTTTAAAGAAAATGTCTTGATTAAATTGTATTAACTAGAGTGAGAGAAAGTCGTGTGAGTGTTTCATAGCAGATTTTTACTGTTCTTTTAAAAAATATTTAAAATGCTTGTAGTCCGTCATTTTCACTTCTTTATTCTAAGACTAACATACTTCGATACTCTTAGTTTAAGTACCGGAGGTTCTCAAGCTACCTCATCGCTTCTCCTTTCATTATAACGCCAGTCTTATTTCTCATAACTGGTAAAAGATAAAAATGAATTAAAACCCAAGAAAATTACTTAGTTCTTTAAAATAAAAGTTATAATAGTGACCTAAGACCTTGTTTGGATGGAACTAAGTAAATTCCCAACCACATGGGAGTGTATATATATATGTAAGAATATGGTAGAGAAGAGGGTCGGCATCTCATCTACTTAGAAAGTAGAATAGATTGTTCTAAATAATGTACAATGAGAAAGAAAGAGGGAGAGAAGAAAGTCTCTTTTTGCGCGGAGAGACCATGTTCTTCTCCCTGGAGAGAGAGGCGCTACATGCCTTCTATGGTTCCGCACACTCGCCCCTTCTCCCTGGAGAGAGAGGCGCTTCATGCCTTCTATGGTTCCGCACACTCGCTCCTTCTCCACTCACTCACTATACTACATGATGCTGTTATCCGTATTAAGGCAAGGCTTTCTTTTCTACTCTTTGCCCCCACTCGCCACCACTCCCGCATTCTCCTCTCTTCCCATACATCCAATTGTGGTTCCTACCAGGAATTTATGGTTATAAAGTCTTTCCAGTTGAGTTTTACTTAGTTTAGTAAAAAGAAAGAAAAAAACAATAAGGCCGCCTTGTGCAGGGAGGGTTTTACCTTGCTCTGGAAGAATATGGTGACGGCAGGGGTTATGCACTTTGAAGGGGGTATAAGGGGTCCCTATATTCCCTTATACACACAAGCTCTTATACTTTTGACTTATACTTTGAAAGTCAAAGCTCCAGAGAACTCTGCAGTTGTAGTACTTCTTAACCTCTCCGTCGTTATCCTGGAATAACCATGTCACTCACATTTTCTTATTACCTTGTTATATAAAGACCCTGCCACCCTAAATGTACTCCATTCCTTTACCTACCACAAAAATTAAATTTTTTAACACATGTGACAGTTTTTCTTTTCATTGTTTTCTTTATTTTTCTTTTAATTTTTTAATATGGCGCCAAATTTTCTTTACTTTACGTTCTCTTACTCCGCTAGAAAGAGGCATGTCATGTCAAGAGCGATCATGTCAAATTTTCGAAATTGAGTTTTCAACGGACATACATATTTTGATGTCCCCTGAGTCAGAAAAAAATGTTTTTAGAGAATGAGTTTCGCAATGTTCTCTAAAACAGCTCCAACGGTTTTCTTTAAACTTCTCACACTGTCTACATCCCTAGAACACTTATCACTTTTCTTTGAAACATTTTCCTGGGAAAATTGACTTTTTGGGAGAACAATGGCGTTAAGCTTTCCATTAAAATAGCATGTCAGGACAATGCATGGTTCTACCAACTATATCATATTGATTTACGTTTTGCTAGGATTCCATGTTTGAAGAAAATCACCGTAGGTTTTGAGTTTTTTCGGAGGGAATTTTCTCGAAAACGACTACAATGGTTTTGTTTAAACATGGATTGCTTTCTATACAGATATAAATCTATCACTTTTATTGGAAACATTTTTTCTGGACAAATTCATTTTAGACATTCTTGTGGAGTCTATGCCATTACATTGTTATGCGTCTATGCGTTCTTCTGGTTAACCTCTAAAGCGCTCTTTCTGTTTATTATATAATTCTATCATGTAAATAATATTAATTAGAATTAAATATGTTGTTGAAATACCGAGTTTGAAGAAAATCGGATGACTGGAAGTGCGTTTTCATTGAAAAGTATTTTTTAGAGAAGAGGCTTTTTCTCGAAAACAGCTCCAACGATTTTCTTTAAACTAGAATGTGAACCACACATATAAAGAGCTACAACTTTTATTTGAAACATAGTTGCTAGTAAAATCTTTTAATGGAGCTTTTGGGGGAGGGGGGAATATGTTTTCCTCTAAATGCCATCATAGTTGATTGCATATGTAGTGGAAGAACGAAATAGAAAAATAATAGTTTTTAAAAATAATTTAGAGTATTTTATAGTATCAAAAATCTAATTTTGTTAATATTTTATAATTATCTTAGTGCTGTGAATTTAACTTCAAAAAGAGTGTATTTTAGTGTCAGGTACTGTAAATTGGGGTCATGGCAAATAGAAAAACAAAGGCACAAAATCCCGTTAGGTTAATTCTTTTGTACAGGAAAATTCCCCCGCTAGAGAGAGAGCAATTCCAAAGAATAGAGTCTGCCATCAGCTTTCAAAGAATACATAGTCTGAACTCAGCCTTCGAACAACTAAGTCTGTATTCTGCTTCCAAAGCCAGCACAGAACACTTCAGGAATCGCTCAGTGCCAATGATAGACACTTGCGTTTATTCTAGATATACTTCTGATTTATAATTGTGATACTGATATACTTAAACTTGCTTAAAGAATAATATATGTATTTATAAAACTAGTGGAGCTTTCTTAATTATTCTTAATACTTCTATCTCTATCTCAAACATACTTACAAGCCCTTTATACAAAACCGCTCGTGCTACACAACAGCTACTACAAATACACATCATCATCACACCATTACATTACACATAGTTTGATTAATGCTACCATCTAAACTAAATTAATTAGAAATAAATAGATTGCCAAAATTCAGAGTTTCAAGAAAATTAGTCAACCGGAAGTGCGTTTTTACTATACAGTTTTGTCAGTTTTCGCGATTTTCTCCATAAAAACACCGACGAATTTTCATTAAATTTGTTACACTAACTATAAAATTTATCAATTACAATTTTGTAAACTGCCATAAGAAATAGTAGCACACTAGATATAATTTTCCCTTATTACTGGTAATTGCTAAAGATGATGAGAAACCCAACTTTTATTCTTCTTCGCTACTTTCTTAACAGTAAAATTGAACTTTTAAAACATTTTTAAAGATAAAATTATTTTAAAGTAGATTGCTGTGATAAACTTTGCTCGTTTCTTTTATAAATTATAAATAAGCAAATTAATTGAGGACGAAAGAGAGTAGGTGAATGAGATGGGGTGGGGGGTGGGGCGATTTACTTTTCATGTAGTCGCTTTTTAATAAGTCGGGATTTAGAAAAGAGAATGAGTAGAAATATTAATTAATTAACTGTTATAAGTCGAGTAGAGATATAAAACCGCCTTCGAAGAACACCCTTCAAACATATAATTAGAATGTCGGTTTACAGACTTCTCTTTTTGGAAATATCTCCAAAATAATTTAAATTATTAATGTAATGTTTAAAAAATATTATATTTTTTTATTTAATCTTCATTTTATTTAAAAAATTAATAACTTGGCAAAATCTTTGAATTTTAGAATTTATTTAAATATCTCTTTTATTATTATTTAATAGGATAAATTAAAATGAAAAGAAAATATATATCTGGTGTAAAACACTTACACGACTTTCTCTTACTGAATTTAATATAATTTATAAATTTGAAAAATTTTCTTTAAATGAAAGAAAACTTTTTCTTAATGTACTAAATGAAAATATTGAGGTTCGGTCTAAGTAAATAAAAAAAACTATAAATTTGCGTTTCGACAAATATATTGTCTTTTTCGAAGTCTAGAAATAAAAATACAAAAGGTTTTTTTAAGACAACAAACATTAGAAGATAGTAACATTACAGAAACAATAAATAAACTAAAATAATCCAAAAAGTACTTACATAAAATAAAAACTTGAGAAGTTAAACAATGATCACTTGTATTAATATTAATCACAATTATTATAATACACTAGTAAAACAAAAATAATAATAAGAAAGACTTCACCAATTAAAACAATTAAAACACAAATTAAAACAATTTGTTGTAAAATTAATTTGGAAAGAATGATGGTAAGGTTGTAATATAGATATGGGTAGTTTATTAATAGATAGGGATAGGTTATATGGTAATGGAAATGGAAAGGAAGAGAAGAATATTGGGAAAACCGGAGTCAGCGGAAGCGTGGTTCTTAACCAAAGCGATAGAGCGAAATTTACTTGTCTTTAAAACAAGATTATTAAGAAGGGAAGGCGAACAGTGGAGGATACGCCATAATCATGAGCTGTCAGATAATGATCAAAGAATCTGGATGTCATGAAGTATATTTGCTTACCCCAGACATGCCTTAAGAATGAGTGAAGATGCAATCCCCCAGAAAAGTGTTCACTTCTAAGCCAGAAGGGATAAGAACTGTTTGGAAGGCCAAGGCGAAATAGAAAGATGGCATAAGCGGCGATGACAGGCTTCTGGGTATCCAGAATTGGTAGTCTGCTGCCACCAATGAAACCACCGGAAAAGTTGGCGCAATATTCTTGAGAGGGCCAGGATCCAGAAATGGGTTGTAATGCCAAGGAGATGAGATGAGAGTGAGGGGTTAGGACAATATGAGGTTATGGCATAATAAAAAGATTGTTGGTGCCTGTCTTATAACTAGTTGATTTCTTATGTATTTTTATATGTAACATTTCCAGAGAATTCAGTTTTTCCTTATTTAGTACAGTTGTCAAATTAGATCAGTTGGAGAAATCAGAATTGTGTCGATTTCCAATGTAAGTTTTAGTGAGTGCTATTTTATTGTCTGAATTTGACTTATTTATTCCGCAGTCATAGTCTGTGTTTCACAAATTGTTTAGTCTGTCCTATGTAAGTAGTTGGACATTGTTGGCAGTTTATTTTGTATATTATGTTTGATTGTAATTGCGTCGGTGTAGGGTCTCTCAGGTTAGAGAAAAGTTAGTAAGTAGTGTTGAATGTTTTATGTCCTAGGACGAGGTTACATTGGACTGAGTAGTTTGCATTTTTTTTTTTTGTTAGCTTCTTATATAAGGGAAGGAGTTTTATTTAGGAATAGAATTTTCTTTAATTTGAGATTGTTGCTTAGCGGCCCCAAAATAAATTCAGAGATGGTGGGAATCTACATACTACATTCCTAGCCATTAACTGGTGGCATTTGAAGTTTAGAAAACAGCGCTAATAATATTCTACAAATCCTATTAGCATTTGTATTATAAATCAGTATTATCAGAAAATTGTTTCAAATAATTGTGTTGCGTTAATATCTGTGCGGTTAGCATTTCAAGTTTAAAAAAAAAAGAATTTATAGCCGTTATCGAGAAAATTCCATAAAACTAAAATTCAATGCTATAAAATCGCACTATCGGTTTGTGAATTTGAGCCAAAACCTTCGTTTCAGATGCAGCGACGAATACTAGTGCTGCATATCACACACATCATACACAAACATTTAGTGAGTGAGAGAGAATATTCTTTAAAAACATTTTTCTCGTACTCAGGGCGTCTCTCAACACGTGTATATTCTTTCTCATATTCAGGGCGTCTCTCAACACGTGTATATTCTTTCTCGTACTCAGGGCGTCTCTCGACACATGTATATTCTTTCTCGTACTCAGGGCGTCTCTCAACACGTGAATATTCTTTCTCGTACTTAGGGCGTCTCTTGACACGTGTATATTCTTTCTCGTACTCAACACGTCTCTCAACACGTGATATTCTTTCAGTAAAACTGAACTTGGAAAATGATACGATCGCAACACTTCCTTTTCCGGCAGGATGAGAAAGTTAAAAGTAACTAACGATAAAATGATAAAAGAGAAATTTATTTGTTATAAAAGAAAGGAATGCGTATATGGCGTCTTTCTCCCCAGAATACTGGGAGTTAAGGGATGGCAAGAGAGAGAGAGAGAGAAATGTATTTATGTGTGTATGTGTATATGTAATGTTGATGTCAGCTTTCCCAGTGGGATTCTTTGATTGAGATAACAACATCAGATGTGTTTTAGCAGAGGTGAGTTAGTGTCCCAAGATGGCTTCTTTCACAAATCATACGCACCCACTCTCTCACTTTCAGTCTGTCTCTCTCTAACTAGGTTCACTCTACGTGGTCAATGTGTACAAATCTGTAACTAGATCAGCGCTCGGAAAATTTAGGCCCGTCTTTCACATAATAAGTGCTGAGAGAGTAAAAAAAAAAAAAAAATCTGGTGTGCAACACTGAGACGGGAGTGTGATTTCTCTTAATGCAATATGTTAGAAAACATTTCTTTAAATTGTAATGTTTACAAATGTATAAGTGGTCTTGCCCCCCCCCCCCAAAGGGGGGCTAACTAGTATGGGCGCGCTGTTTGTTGGAACTGAAGCTGGTAGAGGAGTCTAAATTTTGATCTAATTGAAAACGACTCCAGATCGCCCCTAATTTTTTCCCAAATAATATTTTGAACAAAAGTTATCGATTGTATCTCCGCAGTGAGCACATCAGTTTTAAAGAAAATCGCTCTAGTCGCTTTCGAGAAAATTCTAAAAAATCTACTTCCGGTGAATCGATTTTCTTCAAATTTAGAATTCTATAAATGCTTTTAATTTAAATTAATATTATAATTTAAATTGGCAGAACCATACTTTGTACTGAGATGGTATTTTAGAACAAAGCTTCTGTCCCCCAGTACCCCCAAAAATCAATTTTTCCGGCAAATGTTTCCAAATTAAAGTGATAGGTATTTATGTGAGTAAATAGCACACGAAGTTTAAGGAAAATCTTAGAACCGTTTTCATATTGAATTCTTTCGGTTGATGGATTTTGCATGAAACCTTCGTGTCCAGATGCTTAGTAGTACCAAAACGGAATACCAATTTTGAGTTACCTACGCTTTTTTATTTTGTTCATACAAACATTTTTTCGTACTCAAGGGACCTCAAAACATATTTCTGGATCAATTTCAAAAATTTGACAAGACTGCAATACTTTCCTGTTACTAGAACTTTCTTGCATTAACGTTTGAAGTTTTTCGGATGAAATTCCATTATTTCTGAACTGTAGACTTCTTAGGAGAACGTTGAAAGGCAAGCCGAGAGTGAAGAGACAAAGAGAACGTCCCAGGCTAAGATGGCTGGATGTCACTGAGCAGGATCTCCGTCTTATGGGAATGAGAAGATGGCGAAATATAACATTAGACAGAGATCAGTGGTGGATCAGTCGTTGGTGAGGCCAAGGTTGTACAAGGATCGTAGAGCCTCGGAAGTGAGTAAGTGCAAAAATTGAATTTGATTTGATGTATAATGTGACAATTTTATAAATAATTAGCACGGAATGGAGAAGAATGCTTAGTTTTCATTAATTATCTTAATTTTGTCCCCATTTTTCTTAATCAATATTGTTTTCTTTATATTACTGGTTGTTTTAATTCAATATAATTTGTTATAAATTGTTATCTAGATAAAACTAATTTAATTTAATTTGCTATAACAACACATGTATTACGTATCATGCAGCATGTGGAAAATAAATTCTCCTCCATTAGGGGACTAGTAAAGGAATAAAAAAACATGCATATCATTAGCGTCTTTAGTACTCGGGGAATCTCAAAACATGATTCCGGTGAAAACCCAATTTCGACTCGAGAGCAATACTTCCGAGGAATAAAGAAAAAAGAAGAAGATGAATTTCACAGTTATTTTCCAATATTTCGTTATGTTTAGAATTTCGAATAAATATTTGTGTGAATAATTTAATGCAGAATTATACTTCATCCGGCGGGCAGTGTATCAGTTTGGTCTTTTCTTTGAACGGCTTGATTTTTCATTAATTATAGCATTTTCAAATTGACTTAAAACTTTTCCAAATTTCTGACATATATTGCTTGAGAAAAAAAAAAAAATTGAAATTTAAAGAACATTTTCAATTTTATAATGGTTATTAACTGGCGTAAGAGAAAGTCGGGTGTGTATGTGAGTATCTGTTCACAGCAAAAGTTTGTTTTGTTTTGTTTTTTAAATTCCTCGCGTACTTTTGTTTGTTTTCTTCTATTATGTAAAGAGAAGACAGGAAGTATGGCCAATAATAAATATAAAAATAAAAAACTTCAATATACATTGTAACAACTAAAGATCTGTTTACGATATATGTTTTATTGGACTCTCAGATATTCATAAAAAAAAAATGATAAGCAACCAGCCGTCGAGCGGGGTTAGAGGGCATGTGCTTAGTTCAGCTACATTATGGGCAATATTGTCAGGAAACATATCAAATATCTATATAGATGAGCTTGTGTATGTGTGCGAGCCGCCCCCTCTTGTAATGGGGAGGTGTATCAGTGTGCATTAGTTGTTTGCCGCTCCTACCATTCCTCTCCCAAAAAGTACTTCCTATTCAATTCATGCTTAATGACATTTTTATATAGCAATGAATAAGTTTTTTTCTCAACTGAAAGCCCGAAAACAGAAGTAACTGAAGGAAGTATGAAGAAAAACTTTTCGGGCAGTTAGTGCAAGGGATGTGTGTGTGTGGGGGGGGGGGGATTGCGAAGGCGGCTCCAGTTTCTGCCACCCGCTGCCTCTTAGTATTGAAAAATAGTGGCTTATAGCCACACTACACTACTACTACGGATATGACCTTTTCATATTTCTTTGACATGATAAATCGTGGGGGTGCCACAAAAATTATAGTGAAACGATGATACGAGCAGAGAGGTGTGGGGGGAGGGAAGAGAGAGAGAGAGAGAAAGTACTCTGTTAGACCGAGATGTTATATAAAAAGGAGGGGGTGGTTTAAAGACACAACTCCTCTTTTAGTTAATGTTAAATGATGTGGAAATCCTTTCCTTATAGAAGAAGAAGAAGAATACACGGTAGTGGGGAAACCCAACATTTCTGTATATTATATACTCGTTTTGGTTACTTGTTATCAAGTTGGGATGAACAGTGGCGCTCTCTCACTGCTTTGGTAGTAAGAAGCCCGCTTCTTCTTACAAATGTATTTGGCCAAACAGGGAGATATAATATTACTTACTATATATATATATAGTTACTCTAACCGTAATATTCCCCTCATAATATCTGTTTGGGTCCACATATATGATCATATATAGATAGATAAATGGCTTTTAAATGTAACAACCATAAAACATTATATATAGATATTGGTTCTTTTCCCACTACACATGATACAAAATATAGTAGTTAGATTCTATTATTTATCTTATATATCCACTTTATTTATTTATAATAAATAACACAACAAAATGATCAATAACCGATAATAAATTAAGAAATAAGAAAGAAACTTAAATGAAATTCAATGACTGGATAAATTAAAAGTAATAATTTATCATTGTAATAAAACCAATAGCTAGTAAATTTGGCGCAGAAAAGCTAATTCTAATTCTCTGAACTGAACTCTTATAATAGAACTGTAATTCTATTAGCAATCGCACCAAGGCGCTAGTACCCCGCTTCCAAGCGCATGTTAACTATGCACTGCACCCTTTGTCACGCCCATAACGGTGTATGGGCCAATGAGCTTCAATCATGACAGCCCTCTCCTAAAAGCTGTCTCTAACTCTAAACGAAATAAGAGTATAAGCTGAACATCTCATGGGCTTAGAGTCAGTTACCACCTTTACTTTAAAGAGATCGAAGCAGTCACCAAATCAACTCTAAAAAGTAATAGACAATCACTAGATGAACTTAAAGGAGTAAAGACCAGTTGCTTCATGAGCCTCAATCTTGAAAAGTGGACCAGGATAGCACAATAGCTCACCACTGTTCAAGCAAGAATTCTAACTGGTCACACCATTCTTCAAGCAACTGACAAAAGTAACGTTCCACCATTCTACATTTACCATGCTACCAACCAACAACTATCATAACTCATCGTTCGGTCACTTTAGCTGCATTATCTCTTCTCTCCTTACTTAGGACGTTAAAATATAAATTGCGAGTTACAGTCTCAGTTATATGTTTCCCTCTTTCTTCAGCAATCATCATTTGATTTCCTTATTTACCATATACACATAACCATTTACATAGAAAGATTTCTTCAACATTATTTACTCGTATGTGATAGAATCCGTGCATAATAATGAAATATGACTTTAAGAGACAATCTAAAAGCCTAAAATCACGAGCACATCCTTCCGCAATAACTCTCGCAAAATTAACGTTTCCGGCAAAATATACATAATGCAACAAAAACATATCTGGTGTGAAACACTCACACGACTATCTGTTCCTAGTGGTAATTCAATTATATATAGAAAGACCAAGTTCTTTAAACTTAAAATTTCACTCATTTGTTCTACCATAAATATAGAGGTGGTGAGGAGACAGGTACCCCCACCGAGGTAGGTAGTAGAGTAATTTATTGTAGTTCAGAATAAAGTGCCAAAAACACTGAACAAGCTCCATATAACGTTCGAAATTTAACGGTAGAAATTCCACAGACCAAAGTAAAATCATTTTCTTTTTTTCGGTAAAATGTTACAAATAAAAGTGATTGGTGCAGATCTGTGCAGTTAGCATTCCAAGATCAACCCTTCAACACACCAATAAAAAATTAGAAAGAGGTCGTTTATTCGCCAATTTTTTTAATCACTTTATTTATATACAAAAGAACATTCTTCCCGTATACTCCTTTTCCCTCTAAGTACTGAGGGGGATCTTTAAAGACCGTACCTACCCGCTTGGGGTTTACCGGTCCCCCGTTGCAAGCAGCGGGATCGTTTAACAAGAAGGGGATGTCACTACCATGGAAAGACTTTTAGTGCAATACCCGACCATAGCAGAAGTGCCGAAGTATCTCCCCGCTTGATCCATTTAAGGGCAGGTTGAGATACTCTCAACTGGTGCGCAGAGTGATCCCACATAGTGGTCACTCTCTACTCCCAGAAGCTAGAGAAGGTACTCGCTAGCAGGCTCTGGTAAACCGCGCACACCGAGTAAATGCGCTTCCAGCTACGTGCTGACACCGGTGTTTAATTTATATTGCGAGTCTCCTCCCGCTCAACTCATGACCTCGGTCATAGGAGTTATTGGTTAAACCACGACCACTATGAATCCTACCTCAATTGCAAGCAATTGGCTTGGAAACTGGCTTGCGCCCGTAGTTTAGTATTTCAACTCTAACGAGCTAGCGTGACTGATCGCACGCCCGATGGATCGACAGATTCCATCTACTGATTCCTGTCCATTGCCTCAAGTACAGCGGTTTTAGTAACCCAGGTAACTTAAGGCAACCCTGCAAGGGGAAAGGATCAGGATTGGATTAGGAGGGGTGAGGGATTCCCCAACCTGGAGAGCCAGAGGCTGATTGCACCCCGAAGGGTGGGCGATGGTGACGCCACATACCCACGCCCACACAACAGAACAGTAACAAATCTGTAAAAAAAACAAAAACACAAAAATGTCACTTTTGCAAAAAAGAAATTCACTAACTTTGTATACTTGGCCGAACCGAGTAAACTCGGGCTACAAAAAAAATCTCGATAATTACGATTTTTTTTGGTCACTATTTACCATTACCATTTACCAAATAAAGACATAAAGAGGAACGTCATAGTGTGGATAATATAACGTAAAAATGAATAACAAAAAATGTTATACAAATAATATATAGGGAATTCTGGCGAACGAATACGCAATTGTGAAATGGAATAGCTTACATTCACAGGTGATGGATACATCAATACTGTAATGAAAACGAACAAGATGCAACTTGTATCAACTTGTTTTTACAGGCCGACAGCAACTAAAAATAAGTTTTTTTATACTCAAGTTAACTCGAATGAGTGCATTAAGTGGTTAAAAGAAATCGGTGTGGTCGCTTTGCAAGAAACTTACAAAAAATACCCCCAAAAATCTACTGTGTAAAGTCGGGTTTTCTTCAAATTTGGAATTCTGCCGCTTCAAATGTTTATTATCAGATAGGTGGCGCAACCATACACTATACCGAAATGATACGTTAGAGGAATCCCTGACGCACCGCCTCAGGCCCCTGAATTTCACAAAAACTCAATTTTTCCGGGAAATTGTTTCAAACAAAGTGATAGACATTCATCAGGTGGATAGTGTACCAAGTTTAAAGAACCGTTTTCGGAAAATATCGCCAAAAACATTCAATGAAGTCGCACTTCCGGTTAATGGATTTTACCCGAAACCTTCGGGTTAGATGCGATGGTGGTACCTAAACGAATACAGAGTTTGAGCTTGCTGCGATTTTTATTTTTCGAGATATTTAGTTCATACTCACACACACACATACACACACCACCACCACCACCACCACCACATAAAGATCATTCACTAATAACTCACACACCATCATAAAGATCATTCACTATAACTCACACACCACTTCATAAAGATCATTCACTAAAGACTCAGGGGACCTCGAAACAAAAGAGCGAATTTCGTAAGTGGTCTTGGACACCATCCCAATCCATCCTCTTACTAGAAGTAAAAGAAAGTAAAAAATGTGTGCAAACTAAGAAGAAAATCATTATAGCCGTGTTTTCTTGAAAATCGCGAAAACAGTGGAGGGGGGTGGCAATAACCTTTAGTAAAGTTGCAATTTGAATGGATTTTAACCGTAACCTTCCTGTATACTTGCTGGTGCATTTATTTTATTTTATTTTTTTTTTGGAAAGGGATTCACGTGCACGGCGACCTGAAACTGTGCCTCCCTACTGGTACCATGGTGGAAATCATTCTCAACTAAAAGCGTTCGTTCTCATGATCTGGGAAGTGTTTTTGGGAGGGTATTTCTTCTTACAATCGCCAGTTTATCACCAGGATAAAAGCATCTAAATCAGGATGAAAGCGTCGGTCCCATGGCAGGAGTTATATGGAAGTCTCCTTTATCTCACTACATATAATCTGCCAGTGGTATCGTGTTCTAGGCTCGACGTCATCAAGTGGTGCCCCACTAGCGAAACAAACTCGTGTTCTAGGCCAACTAGGTTAGTGAAGGTTCCAAGTTTCAAGAGAATTTGACAATAGGAATTCTGAAAATTGTCTCAAGAGAAAATCCGTACGAGTGGTATATGAGTGTCAAGATTTGTTTTGTTATTTTATTACGGTATAAATAAATAAATCCACAAAAGGATCTCAGGGAACGACAGTTTGTGTGAACTTAATTGATCAGATTTCTTTTTAGACACAGCCTTCCTCTAATTCATTCCCCATCAAAAAAAAACAGAACGATCAAAGTAGAGAAACGTTACTACACATAGACAGGGAGATTACATGTGGCAGAAGGATGGGAGCCGTGGCAGCAGATAAAGAGAGAGAGTCGGTAAGTTGATTTGCGTTATCACCGTTGAGTGTCGCTCCAATTTCCCCCACCCGCAGGCTCGCTGTAATACTATGGTCCCTCTTGACTGATGTCCAAACGGGCCAACATTTTCTCTCTTTCTCTCTCCCCCCTCCACTATGTATCTCTTGCAGACTCTATGTATGTATGTGTTATACACACGGCAGTTGCGCGTCAGTACAAGATTGGATCTACTTTGATCTACAAACCTGTCCTGTTACAGAGTAACGTGGTTAAATTTCCACCAACAGTCCCCCCTCCCCACTCATCGCTATCCAACCCCCCAGCAGTGTCCGAGACTGTTGAAGGATAGTTAGGGAGGAGAAATCACACACATAGAGAGAGTGTGTAGGTATGTATGTTTTGAGTTTATAAATGGCAATGGTGGCGGAAGGGGGGTGTATACAGTGATGACGTGCGTCAGTTCAACATCAAGAGAGTAAATTCAGTTTGTGTTGGCCGCCATCACTGGAATTTGCACACGATATAGTGGTAATATAGCCGTTAGGTTTCGGTCCCCAAATGTCTATCTAGTTGATAGCTACATCTCACACGCTTTACCTAACTTACGCCAACACTAAACAAACATATGTGTATATATGTATAAACTAATGTACGCTACATTTTATAGTTACCTTTCGATTTAATTTAATATCGTTTTTATTAATTCATATATTCTTTTCATTTGATGATTAACCAAACATAAAATCATCACATATTTTTCTTTTGTAACACTTTTATTTCCCCAATTTCGCTTCAAACAGGAACTGTTTACATAACGTTTAATTCTCCTCCCCTCACTTTATCCAGTGGCCATTACAACCCACTATTACAGATCTTCGAATTTTTGCGTTAGTCATCTCTTGATTTTGCATTCGCCATCCGATTTCTTGTGCACATCTTGCACGACACCGTTGCCACTGTGATCTAGATCTTCCACACCTTTGGTGTTTCTGTACAGCAGTTTAAATAGGATATCTTCCTTCAAAGTGACCGGCCCCCGTCTCAAACTATTTAACTTAATCCAGTTGTACTTTTATGCACAAAATTAATGATTTATGTTTTTTCGTATAAAAATCGCTTGAATTAAAAAAAGTAATTACTAGTTAGATTTTATGTTTATTCCAACCTTAGGTTTTATTGCAGTGATGAAAAATATTTATATTAGTTATATTTAATTTCGTTGAATTTTAAAATACTCTGAAATATTTCTGTTCTGTTATGTAAGAGTGATTGTAATACTAGTTTTGTTAAACTCCTTGTTATAACTTTTGTTTATAAGCAATAAAGATACATGCACACATTTTTTGGCAAATATGATCATTCTTTTGATTTCACACGGAATTTTGGTTCCCGATGTCAGAAGAGATCCAGGTAAACAAATTCTTTAACGGTTTCAATGATATAATTACCCATACAAAGGGATTTTTTATTTTTGGATTGGTAGTTACGAATAGTTTTTTACTTTAAGGAGTAAGGACTTCTTCTAGTAACAGGAAGTACTACAATTGTGCCAGATTTTCAACATTGAATTTTCACCGGAAATTCATGTTTTGGGGTCCTCTGAATACGAAAAAAATATTTTTAGCCAATAGTCTGTAAGTGTTTTAACAGAATATCTCAAAAACGAAAAGACGCAAAAAGCTCAAACATGGTCTTCCGTTTATTACTACCACCGCAAACATTTCGGCCAAAATCCATCAACCGGAAAAGCAATTTTACTGAATGATTTTTTTTTTTTTTTCAGTTTTTGTGATTTTCTAAATACGGCTCCAACGATTTTCTTAAACTTCGTATGCTATCTACACCCGTTAATATCTATCACTTTTGTATGAAACATTTTCTCATTCATTTTCCCGGGGGGGACAAAAGCGTTGTGCTTCTCTCTAAAGTACAAAATCAGTACATACATTTACCTTCTACATAATATTAATAATAACTTAGCAGTAGTCACAGACTTCTGAATTTGAAGAAAATCCGTTTTTCGGAAGTGCGATTTTACAGAATACCTTTTTGATTTTGTTTGAATTTCCTTGAAAATAGCTACGATTTTCTTTATACTTGGAGTCCTTGCTGCATAGATAAAAACGTATTAATTTTATTTGAAACATTTTTTTGCAAAAAATGATTTTAGGGGGGAAGCGCCTGTCCGTTAGTTTAAATTTAAATGTACATAAGTTTTCTTGGATTTGACATAGAGCGCGCCGCATAAGGCCGCTTGGGTATTCTAAGAGCATCAGTGGTTGCTGTGGAACTTGGAAAGTCCGATGTGAGTAGCGCTATCCCTGAGCTATTCCTTCCCATATATTTGTAATATTGATAATAAGAAATAGGTGAGCCGAATGTGCAAAATTATTGAATTTTTTATTTTTTTATTTTTCGCGATTTTATACGTATATCACCTATTTAAAGCACCACGTTAGCTCGATTAGAAGCATGGCCCACCAGCATGGGGTATTTAGTGATACTGGTTTTGATTGCCGTTCTTGGCCATGGATTTTATTTTATATATAATAAAGTATGTTTGCTACACGGCAACTGATCGGTAGTTAAACGTAAAGTACGCCTGAAAAAATAGCCATTACTTTACTTTGTATATAACTATTTCAGCAAAATCTACGGTTCTACTATCCATATAATATTAAATAAAATCTAACATTTAAAAAAATAATTCCTGCTTTCAAGGAAATTAAGTTAAAATCCACTTCAAGTTCCTCTGCGATTTTTAGATATGAAAATTAATCTTCAAACATTAAATTAACAATTTTAGGATAATAAAAGGTAATTAGCTTAGAATTATTTATATATTATCTTTCGAGAGAATTAACGGTTTGAAATGGAAAGGCATTTAATGAAAATCTATGCTCTAATATTAACCTTACAGAGCTATCTAGCGGCTTTACGTACAACTACTATTACTTCAGCAAATAAATTATCTTAAGAAATTCTTAATATTAACACTTTTACTAGATTTTTTTGTTAATTATTATTTAATGGAAAATTAAATTTATAAAGTGGAACCAAACCTAATGGGTATTAATAGTTTGATATAAAAATGTCTGAATATTGTTTGTTACAAATAGATTATACATTATTTCTCTTACTGAACAATTATTATTATGTTGTAATTTCTTTGCAATTCAATTTGCTTAGTGTATTAATGCTATTAAATTAATAAAATATTGATAGAATATAAAAATCTGTATTAATTTCCTCAATAAATTGCATAATTGCATCGTTTTATTGAATAGAAACAGACCTAATAAAATAACATAAAATTAATTTTTTATGAGAAAAGAAATGTTTAAAAATGGAAATAGTTAAAATCAAGAATTAATTATATTAACTTTTTAAATTTGATTCCCTTTTTCCTTTTAACACATTTATCAGGGGGAAAAATTAGAAATACTTGATTTAGATTATTAACTTTTCTATTATATATATGAATAGATTAGTTATTTTTCACTATGTATTAATAATAGAAATATTAGAATCAACTTCACATTTGGTGACCTTAATTTAACATTTTTGTTATTCTAAATTTAATCATAATCCGTATTATTATTACTATTATAAAACGTGAAATACAACATAAGTTCTTCTAACATACAAGTTGGGGGTATAGCTCAGTGGTAGAGCATTCGACTGCAGATCGAGAGGTCCCCGGTTCAAACCCGGGTGCCCCCTTAATTTTTTTTTCAATTTTTTTTGGTACAATTTTTTTTATTTGCTGTATTTAAACCTGTTACCTTACAGTTTCATTAATTATAAATAAAATACTAATGTAATTAAAATATTACTTTTTTTGAAAGCCCCTATTAAGAAATTATTTATTTTTCAGACTGGAGGGTCCTTAGAAGAAATAACAAGACAATAATTTCATATAATTTTCGGAATATTAATTTTGAGCTTGTTATGCGATTTCTCGTACACAGAGGGCGCACTTTCTACAAAACAAAAATTGCTTTTTTTTTCCTGAGATTCGTGAAAAAAGGAAATATTACTATCGTGTCACATTTTCAAAATTGAATATTTACCGGAAATACAAAATTGCAAACACTGAATCGTACCGCTAGTTGACGTGATAGAATAGGGTTCAATGTAATCTCATAGAAATTTCCTGTGATACTGTTTATTAAAAGAAGGAAATTAGATAAGGCCCTTCCTTGCGGAGGAAATCTCCTTTTTGTCATGGAGATCTTGGATTCAAGCTAGGCCTAAAGCTAAATTGGGTCAATCATTTAAAAAAAAAAAAACTAACAGACAAAGCAACAACTTCTTTCAACTTGTTAAGGATTTTGATAAGACCTGGGGTCTGATCAACGTTCTCTCTCTGGTGATAAGAAGATTTATAAGGAAAATTGCTAATTACAGTGAAAGGCTGGCTGGGGCCATAAGCGCTATGCCTACAGGCCTTACAATTACTTCTCACATCCAAAACTCATGTAGAATTTAGAGAGGCTCATGATGATAATCGGGAACCTGAGTAAAGACATGAATTATGTATGGAATCAGGCCTAATAACACCGACCATCATTTTGAACCAAATAAGGATTTTTAATTATCACACTGATAGGCCCACACGAGGAAAAATGAAATTGACCCATACAGATGGCTCCAGGATTAATGCTGGTGTTGAGGCTGGCATTTTTTAAGGGAGTACCGGTACTGCCATCAGCATATCTTTTGGCACAACCCCTCAGTGGCTGGAATTTTCGCCATTTTAAGTTGAGCACAGTAACTACGGCACAACTGATCAGAAAAGTGGTTACTTTCTATGACAGTCGATTTGACTGTGAGGGGAAGCGTCTGTCCGATATGCACAAAAGCGTCTGTGCGATTTGCACAAAAGCGTTAGAGGCGGAATGCACCAGATCAAAATTAATAAAGGAAGGCGTTATAGAACTGAAATTCTAGGCGAACAATATTAGTAACGTTCGATGCAGGGTATAGAAACATTGAATATAACGAAGAGACCGATGTATGTCAAAGGTGTGAACCTTTCTGTAGCATCTCGTATAGAATTGTATGTGAGTTCATAGAAAAGTGAGAAAGCATATCGTCTACTGGATCGGTATTACGGGGCAGAGTCACTCCAAAGTAATCATAGTAGGCCCACTATCTTAGTACCTAGAAAGAATAGTGAACTGCCATGGTTACAGTACCCTGCCTCCTTTTGTAAGTCTTGTGGAAAATCATGTAACTAACGTTTTACCTTCTCTGTGTACATGTACATTTTTCTCTGTGGTTTAGCCCTGCCATTCCTGGCGTTAATTAACGATACACGGAGTTGACATGAGAAGAATCCGGGGACCACAATCAGCATTTTTTGCCTAACCTTTTTGATATCACAAAAATGAGCTTGAGGTGGCCCCGGTCTCTACGTACAATTGAATATTGGATTTGGAATTACCGGAAACAGTTTTGAGATCTCCAGTTTAAACAAAAGAAGTTTTTAGCGAATAAAAGTAACGAGAGGCAGAGATATGATGTGTGTGTGTGTGTGTTTTATGCGCGTGAGAAATGAAATGTATACCATTCTGTATACCATAAATGTATGCCATTCTGCGAATTTGATAGATAAATATGAAGTAGGTGATGAAATTGATTTTGTAATTATAATCTACTTATAACTACGTTTTTGTTGATTAATTCGAAATGTTATTATGTGTCATTAATTCGAAATCAAATTATGTATCAATTGTTGTAATCATTTTTTTTTTAAACATTATCTTTTTGGTTTTCCCACACGGAATAGATTCTTTGTTTATAGATTAATTGTACTTATTTAAAATAATATTCTGATAATTTACTTGGAATTTCCATTCAATTGTGATTTACTCTGATTTATTCTAGGATTATTTCCTAAAATACTTTTTTATATTTTCCTTCTTAACAAGTAAATAATCACTTGAAAAGATTTGATTTGAAATAAACTATTTTCTTTTCCAATTTAATTATTTTTTGCGTACAGTAAATGCAGTAAAAGAAATTGAGCTTCCGTCGGAAATACAAATCTCCTAGATAAGAAAAAATTGCAGTGAACCATTCATACGGCATTGTCTGACTTCTGTTAACACAATCATACATAAAGTAACAATTTTTTTTAAACTTCAAATTTAACTCCTTTCTTCTAACAAATATAGACTTGTGGGGGCACAAGTATTTATCCACGATAGAAGTGATACAGGTTAGTCCAAAAAACAGCGCCAATGACACTGAATCAACTCCGCACAGACCATTTGAAATTTATCGTCGTTGATTGCTTAGAACTACAAAAATCTATATTTGGGGGAAAATTTTCGGCCAAAATCTGTTCAACCGGAAGTGAATTTTATAATTGACATTGATTTTTACTTTCTCTTATTGCTAGGTAAGAAAGAGCAAGTATTGCGATCGTGCCAAATTTTCAAAATTGCGTTTTCACTGGAAATACATGTTAAAAAGATCCACTGAATACGATAATAATGTTTTTACCGAAATGTTATGTGTATGTGTTGTTCTAACGCAATATCTCAAAAACGAAAAATCGCAAGATGCTCAAACTTGGTATTCCGTGTAGGTACTACCATCGTATCATACACAATGATTTTGGGCAAAATCCATCAACCGGAAGTGTCACTTTACTAAGTGATTTTTTCAGTTTTTTATGACTTTCTCAAAAACGGCTCCAACGATTTTCTTTAAACTTCGTGTTCTAACTACATACATAAATATCTTACATACCTATCACTCTTATTTCTTATATTTTCCCGGGAAAATTGATTTTTTGAGGTTCTGGGGAAACAGTATCGTTATGCTTTCCTCTAAAGTACTACTTCAGTAATAATATATGGTTTTTACCACCTATATAATATTAATTCACAATAGCAGCATTGATAGAGTTCCAAATTTGAAGGAAATCGGTTAACCGGAAGTACGATTTTACAGATTAGATTTTTGAGGTTTTTTGAAATTTTCCCAAAAACGGTGACAACGATTTTCTTTAATTTTGAAATACTAACTGCATAGATAGAAACGTTTCACTTATATTTGTAAAATTTTTCTGAAAAACTTGATAATTAAATGGTTTTACCGGAATTTGTGGCGTTTATTTCAAATGTTAAAGATCTTGGTTCCGTGTTTTTAGAGCACCCTACTGGGCCATAATATAATCATCAGTTCTCCACCTGCCAACATCAGTATAGGTTGGTGTTAGCCCACACACCTCTATGTTTATATTAGGACAAAGACGTAAAACTTGAGTTTTAAATGAAATTTGTTTTTAAACAGCAAGTCCCAAGGTGTATGGATAACGTCTTTTTATCGGAAACTAAGATAGCTAGAAAAAAACTAAAAAATACGTGTCCCCTTAGTTTTTTTGTTAGAAATCCAAATTTAATTTGCAAAATTGTTTTGGTGCTTTCAGAAGCGAGATACAGCCACCAACTTCATTTCTTCAAATGGGGAGGTGTGGTTTTTATTTAAGAAATAGATTCCTCTAATTTTTGTAAGAAAAATTTACTCGAACGGTTATTTTCTGTGAGTGATATTTTACAAGTTATGAATGAAAACATGATTCTTATAAGAAATTTCAAAATTATTATAACGGTTTTTTGATTGAATAAGAAGAAAATTACTATTTTATTACAAATTTTACTCCTCATTAATTACAGATCTTGCTCGAACTGGCCTCCACCATTACAGATGTATTTCTTTGGCCGTAAGGAACAATTGGCAGGAAAGAGCATGGCTATGCATCTGTAATGGTGATAAGAGAAAGTGGTGTGTGAGTGTTTCACACCAGGTTTTGTATATTATGTCGAGATTTCCTTTACACCTGGTTTACCATCTTCACAAACAGAATACACACACACACACATACACAGAATCTTATCACTTAAACTTCTAAACTAAATCATACTATGGATAATTGGAGAAATTTAAGTAATAAACATAAGTACAGAAAGTAGGTTAACATAGAGTTTCCTTTATAATTCCTTATTAGCGCAATTCCAAGTTTCTGCAGCCTGGCGAGTTTAAAGGAAACTAAATATTTATTATAAATTCCGACTCTTTTTCTTTTTACCTTCTCTAATTTTAATCAGATATATTTGTCGAATATTAGGTGTTGAAGTATATAGTGAAGATTTAATTTTAGTGGAAAGTTTATTTTAAGTGATAAAAGGTTTATTTATTTTTTTTTCATAATAAATCAAATGTTCTTTTTCATTGAATGACTGAGCGTGTATTTACTGGACGGTAGATTTACTAAACAAAACCTTATCTGTCTCAAGTATTGTGGCCCTGAATTCAAATTGATCATCACGATATGTACACAGGATTAAATATAATTAAAATGTGAATAATTCTTATTATTAACAAGGCACTTGAATTTTATATTATGAAATCTTTAAAACGAATAATTGATGATCTAATTGTTATTGATATTGTTAGTATTACACAATAAAACTGTATCAATATCAATATTGTTCACTAAATTTTAATGATTTCTTAATAGAAAAAAGAGGAAATAATGCGATAGTGTCAAGTTTTAGAAATTTTGAGTTCATACCGGAAACTAGGGGGTTTCAAAACAGATTTTTTTTCTAATGAAATGCACTTCAATTTATCCGGATTCGAAACTGTTAAGGAATATTTATTCTTTTATGAAAATTCCGCTTTACCCTTTACCTGTTTGACCAAATGCATATTCTGCTCCCCCTTGACATAAATCTTGGTTACGCCCAGTGTATCCACCATCGCAGCTTCTGACACAAAGGTTTTTGGTCAAGGGTCAAGAGTTCTTTTCTTTCAGTTTTTTTATCGATTTTCTGGAATACGGCTCCAATGATTTTCTGTAAACTCGCTAACAAACAGAAGGGAAACTGGATATAATAC
This sequence comes from Triatoma infestans, assembly GCA_011037195.1. Lineage (NCBI taxonomy): Eukaryota > Metazoa > Arthropoda > Insecta > Hemiptera > Reduviidae > Triatoma > Triatoma infestans. Next base: position 19,249 of record JAAEAF010001970.1, on the reverse strand, counting down.
AACCAGTTTCATTTTTATTTCAAATAGTTTTCCGGAGCTGACTTACTTTGGATCTATGAAAAGATATTCTTGATTAAAAATTAAAAAAAAAGAAGAAAAGTTCGAAAGCACTTTCTGTTTTGAGAAAGAATACGCTCACAATACACAAATTAAAACCTACCAGAGTTATTATAAACATTCAAAATTATAAAATGTAAAAAACTAACTTGAATTAGTTATATTTTGATATTTGTTTATATTTTAAATTTTTATCTACTATCAATATCTATTATTTTTTGAAGTATTTGATAAGGATGATTGTATAGTAGCACAGTCCACCTTATATAGGGATAAATATAAATAATAAACCTTATATTAAAAAATAATGTTTATTTTTGTATTTCAATTAAACAAAGAAAAGAGACTTATTTACACAGACAATAACAAATAACATTGTTTATATTTTATGATTGCCAATAATTATACACCTTGTCCAAATAACTACTAGTCAATACAGAGATAAATATTTTAAAAAAGCAGCTGTATTTTCAATTATAGCCATTAAATATTTCAATACTTGTCTGGGTATTATGTTCAATTTGAAAAAAAATCGAAATTGAAAATATTTAAAAACAAAAATAGAAATTTAAAAATCCTTGGAACATTAAATCAGAACTATGCCAGGAGCATGGGCGTAGTCAGGGGGAGTCGCAAAAGCAGATACCATAGTTAAAACATGTTGCCCCTACGTTGTATCCGTTTGGTAACGCAGTCACTTCGGTAGTCCAGTACAATGTCGCTGATTTTATCTAGTGGTCGTCATTCACGTGTAAAGAACATCATATGTCACCCTAACCTATCTCACTGAAATAACTTCGTAGGGTAGTAAGTGTACTGTATTTTAAAGAATTTAAATTCAAGCATTCTTTTAGCTGACACATATTATGTTTTTTGGTAGATTTTATTACATTTTAACTGATTTTCCTCGGTATACTGGACATACAAAAGAAATAAAATAAAATAAATGTTATTTAGACATTTTGTTCTGAAACAATTAAATGCGGCCCTCTAAATATCACTATACGTAGCCCCAGGTTCCTATCTGGTCCTAAAGTGGATATTTTATCCGGGCACTGTTTCTAGTGAACATTTTCCAGTGAACTTAAAAATATTTTGTATTAAAAAACATTTTAGCTCAACTGGATTTCGAAACTACTAGTGAATTTTCGGTTCCTTTTTGTATGTTATGATAAAGGCAATTTTTATTCGTAAGCCAATCGTTATTCTTCACAAGTCTGGTTTTTATAAAACAAAAAGTGCTTAATATCTTCTAATGTATCTTCAATCCATCCTGCAAAGCATCTCCAAAAGACAACTGACTACATAGTTCCAAAACTTGGACACAAATCTGAAACAAAATAACCTCATATATTTTATTTCAATAAAAAATAATGATTGAAATTTAAGTAATTATATATATAATTAATTTGAAAAATTGTTTGCTTCCTAACTTCTTTCTCTTTTTACAATTCTCCGAGCCTAATTGGTTACTAATTGTTTTAGTAGCCAGTAATATATTATTATCTAGTTAGGGGACCTATGTCTGTTATAATGAAATGTGGTTTAGAGGTAATTTTGGGAATAGCCAGAATTGGGAAATCTGGGGCGGCACTGGGAGTCGTCGTAACTCTCTCAAAATCGCCGAAACATAACTTTCCAAGCAAAATATATTTCAAAATCTCTGGAATCGTTGAAGAACGCCGAACCAAAAATTGCAAAAATATTCACTAGATACGTCTATTCATTGATGCTTTTGATGAAAAAGCCCACCGTCAGAATTGGACAAAACGTCAAGATTGCAAGTGGAACTTTACCGAATAGATTTTTAACTTTTCGCGATTTCCTCGAAACGGCTTCAACGATTTGCTTTACAATTCTCATACAATGTATTATACATATGCAAATTTCTATAACTTTTATCAGGGGGTTTCGAAGGAACCGCCACATCAAGCTTTCCTCTAAAGTGCCACATCAGTAAAATCTATGGTTCTACCTTCTACATAAATATTAAGTGATATTAAAAAGCATTGCTAGATTTTCAAATTTGAAAAAATTAGTTAAGCGGAAGTGCAAATTGAGCTAATCCCTTCCCAAAAGGCAATTTGGGGACCTCAAAAATACATTTCCGGTAATGGTTTCAGTTTTGAAAATAAGAAACACGTTTTTCTCTTAAATTCTCTTAAAGCAGCAGTATCTAATATTAAGTAATTATGATAATGCTTTTCAACTTTTCGAATTACTATAATTATTTTCGTAAGCGTACATCTAAGAATTTGCTTTTTCATTGTGCTGTTAATTGCCATAGAAACTATTTTCACATAAAAGATAATTATCTAGAAGATACAGAAGATTATTATTTAATCTTTATAAACAAATTGTTTTATTTATTACTTTGTTCACCTTAAACTTTGATAATTTAATATTAGAATTTCTTACAGAGATGATTACCGCTCTGTAAGTTCCCCTCCATCAAGGTTGTCTATAACGTCACTATTCAATAGTTAATGATCTCAAAACAACGTAGAAAACTTAATTTTATTTCAATATATAAACTTGTTTTCAAGTCCTTGTAGTTTGTTATAAATTTTATTCTAAATATTTCCTAAACAATCGGTTACATAATCCAACAATTACGATCATATAACGTACTTTTTATCATGAAAAGTCATCCTGATACTATATATGACAGTTGTCCATTACGACAGTTGCTTGTCAGAAAATAATAATTTAAATTATTATATAATTACTATAATAAAATTATAATTAATAATTCACTTTAATAGTTACTTTAAAAATTTTCAAGCGACTGGTGGAGCTAGTGCTCAACATTCAAAGAAATCATTTGGTATGTCTTTATCGCGAATATCCTGGAAAACTGAATGAAAAAGAGTAAAAATCCATTGGATGTACAAACACTAAGTAGTAGAATTAATTTTCACCAAAGGTGAATTACTTTTTAATATTAATCAACACTTTATAGGTGGTATAATGGTATAATATTGCAGATATGATTCTGAATTTATAAGCATAGGAGCTTTGGAGTCAGAGGCACCCCTAGCGAGCCCCTCCAAATTAATTTTTCTAGAAAAAATACTGCTTTAATTACATAAGTACAACTTTACATAATAAAGTAAAACTGTACATCTCCAGCCTTATGCCAGTATTGACTACACAGCTCTATGGCGCTGCTAAAAAATCCAACCTAAACCGCATACAGTCAACAACTCTACAGTCAACAATACTTTGTCAAGTAGTTAACGCTTTCTTCCATGTTTCAAACCGTTCTTTTTTTAAAAAAAATCTCAGAGTTCCATTCGTAGCCCCTGACCTTGCTTAATCCCGTTACATCTACTCGCCATGAAAATATCAGATCATACCCGAATTCTCTCGTACAACTCCTTTTTTCCCAATCATTTCCCGGACATCCAGGCCGACGGCTCAGGCGCCGGTGGCCATGAGATCACTTGATGAATTAATGTTGTGGGCCAGTAGTGGGTTAATTAAGTGGGTTAATCATGCCAATTTATACCTCATCTTTATCATATTGAATTGCACATAATATGTTGTACAGTGGTAAATAGTAAATAAATTAAAATAAAATTACATAGAAGTAAAATTAGAAGTAATGTGTTTAGTGCAAAGTTAGGGGCATAGAAAATCGTTGGGGCAGTTTTTCGAGGAAATCGTTAAAAATTAAATTAATGTAATCTTTTTTTTCTTTTTATGGGGTGAGCGTACTGCGACAAAAGAGGTCTGTTGTGCCCCCTACTAACAAGTAGGCTGAAACCACTCTCCCTACAGCCCCCTTCCTCAGAGATAAGTTCTCTAAGAAATCTCAGAATCTGAGAAGGATGGAGGGCATGTATAACTTCCTCCAACTCCCAGGCTTCCAAACCTTCTCTGGATGATTGCTCTAATTCCGCTAGAAGGTATATCTCTTCCCCCATTATTCTGCACAATCTGCAGATGCTATCGCTTTTCTAGGTCTAAATACTTCAGACGCTTTCTGAATCTAGAATGCCCTCTAAGGAAGCCCGACAGTACGCGAAGCCTGATGCACGCTTCAGAAAATTTCTGGGCTATAACTGCCCAGAAAACAGATCAGGGACGTTTTCCAGAGCTTCGCTCTCATTTCTGAGTTACTCCAGGAAAGACGGGTCTCTCTTATCCCACAGAAGAGTTCCGGCCATATGAGATGGGATGCAGTGCTTTTCCTTGCCAGAATGTCTCTCATCTCATTTCTTTCTACCTCGACATGCCTTGGTATCCAAAATAGGGTAACTTTATTGTTACTGCCCAGAACAGTGAGTTTGCCGCGACATTCCACACCATTTTTGATCTGATGACACTTGAGCTCAAGGCTTCAATGGCAACCTGGCTACAGGATATATTTAGGAATCTTTTGTTTCCACAAGAAATGGGGTACAATTTCTAATTGCATGAATTTCCTACTGGAAGTTACTGAAAAATTTGCCCATAGGCGGGTCACTTCGGCGATACATTCACTAAAATTAGGACCTATACAATAAAATAATATTTCTGGTTAAAGAGTTGCAATCAAACACAAGATTAGTCTCATCATGTATCCTACATTGATTACTTTATATCCAGCACAGTTCTAAATTACGTTTATATCCTAGGCTTTTTCAGAAATGATCCTGAATTGAAAATGTTTTATTATTTATTTCACCTTATTTCCTGATGTGGCTGCATTCACAGAAACTGTTTCAGTCACATACCCCGCCAGTGCATCTTCATCCTGCAATCAGTGCAAATTATTATAATATACAGTTCATTCCACTTCAGCTACTTGTATAGCATTATTTTATTACATTGAATATTAAATATCCATCGACGATATGTTTATCTATTAAGCAGAAATTATTAAGTTAGTACAAATCTGTCAAAGTCGCCTTTGTCAATGCTTCTATTGTGAGTATATTAATATTATGTAGTTGGTAATACCGTACATTTTACTGGAGTGTACTTCCGAGGAAAGCAGTTACTTTCCCTTTCCCCCCCTCCAAAAAATCAATTTGTCGGGAAAACGTTGCCAATAAAAGTGATAGGCAATTGATGTGTGCAGCCAGTAGATGAAGTTTAAAGAAAATGAGCCGTTTTCGAGTCGCGAAAAACTGCAAAAAAGAAAAACCTTGAGTTAGTATGGTCGCACTTTTGGTTGATAATAGATTTCGCGGATTTTGCATTAAGTGTCAAATGCGGTGGTAGTAACTAAATCGGATATCAAATTTGAGCTTCCTTATTGTTTTTGAGATATTCTGTTAACACATATACATACACCCATACAACCACCCACCCACACACACACACACACACACACACACAACACACACACACACACACACACATTATATATATATATACATTATTCATACAGGACCAAAAAGTACAGAACAGTGTTAAAAAAATGTTTCAATCATTTACAGAGGTATTCGTTTATGGAGTAATAATTTTTATTTTGCAAATACTTTTTAAGTTCAGATTTAAATAATTTGTTTTTACTTTCTCTTACTCCTAGAAAGAGGAAGTATTGCAATCGTGTCGAATTTTCAATATCGAGTTTTCACCGGAAATATCCGTTTTGAGGTCCCCTGAGTCCAAAAAAGTGGTTTTTAGCAAATGGTCTGTGTGTGAGAGTCTGTGCGTGCGTGTGTGCGTGCGTGTGTGCGTGCGCGCGTGCGCGCGCGTGTGTGTGTGTATGTGAACAGCATAGCTCAAAAACGAAAAACCGCAGAAAGTTGAAACTTGACATTCCATTTAGGAATCACTATAGGATCTGACAATACCTTATCTGTCAAAATTCCTCAACCGGAAGTACCACTTTACTAGTTAGATTTTTTTACTTTTTTGTGTTTTTCTCAAAAATGACTCCGACGATTTCCTTCAAACTTATTATATCAACTACACATACAACGAGCTATAACTTTTATTTGAAACATTTCTCTGGGAAAATTTATTTAAGGGCACTTTTGGGGGAGAGGTGCGGTTAGGTTTTTATCTAGTGCTATTTGAGTTAATTAGACCATTCTGTCATCTAAATAATGTTAATTAGAATTAAATTTGTTGTTGAAATTCCGAGTTTGAAGTGCGTTTACATGTCCACTTTACTAAATAATTTTTTCACTTTTTTGCGATTTTCTCAAAAAGAGCTCCAACGATTTTCTTGAAACTTCCCATATAAACTACGCATACAAAGAACTACAACTTTTATTTGAAACATTTCTCTGGGAAAATTCATTTAAGGGCACTTTTAGGGGAAGGGTGGGGTTATCTTTTTCACTAAAGTGCTATCATAGTTGATAAGTATAATTGGTTTATAGATTATATAATTGTATCATCCAAACAAACTTAATTAGAAATAAATAGATGGCCATAAATTCGATTTTCAAGAAAATTAGTTAACTGAAAGTGCGCTTTTCCTCAACAGTTTTTTCAGTTTTCGACGAATTTCATTAAATTTGGTACACAAACTATAAAATTTGTCAATTATAATTTTGAGAAGTGGAGTATGAGAAATTGTCTGAGTGTTTAACACCAGATTTTTTGAAGCAAAGATTCAGGCATACAATAATTATAGATTTTAGCCGCCATATACAGTGGGCTTTTTCCAACTTTAGAAGTTCGATGTGCACACACCTCCAATTAGTTGTTTTGCCTTGTTCCTCTCCACGCCTAAACTTATTTGGATTTTCTATTACATAAACGGCATTTTTATGGATATAGCAGCAGGGTAGGGTTAGAAAGCCTAATCCTAAGGAAATAGTTGGCGACAATTTGTATCCTTTCTAATCATGTTTATTATTCTCACTATCTTCTTTTGATACTTGAATACTTAGATACAGTGGCGCGTTTCCCCATAACATTAGGCCATAAGTCATGAGCGAATCGACGATGCACATCAGGCCGTCTTCAGTCCTTTAATGGTCAATACGTCAGCCGGTCGTCTCTTCAAATAACATAATCTACTTAATTTCTCACATTTTCCCTCAATTAAGGCACCGTTATTCAGTACCTAGTATTAAACGTGGATAGCGCACCGTGCATAACTTTTCTTCTTTCAGTGAGAAGACTAATTCTTGTGTTTTTGACGCGTTCATTATTAAATGATTTTCTGAAGTGTATTTAGCCAACCGGTTTATCGCTAACTCAGCATGCTCATTGCATTCCATGGGGTTCCCACATATATATACATATATACATTAGAGGTTCCCCGAGTTCGAAAACAATGCTTTTAGCGAATGTTTGTATCCGATCAGATAATGTGACAAAATTTGATAATGGTCTATAAAACATAATGAACGATATACATTTCAGGAGTTGCTATTCCGAATGTCTTCATAAACGAATTCGTTATTGGACGCCGCCAAACGGGTGTGGTGGTGGGAGGTGTATTAGTAGTGGGGAATACTGTCTATTAAATACATTGTTGATCAGGAGAAGCACTTATTCAGGGTGTTTGCTATCTTGTGAGCACATATTCCACAGTGTAAATCCTTTCGGTTCAGTGTATTATTAGTAAAGAAAAAGTAAAAAGGAAATGGTAATTAAAGTGATCGCCAATTTTATTGAACATTACGACCGCGAAGGTAATGAAGTATGCGACCAAATACTATATAAAGAATACAATATATTATTGGAAATCACCACAATGTATCCAAAAATGAAACCAATGAAATTATTATTCATACATTTTCTAAATTTTATCATTGCAAATGTTTTATTACTGTTTATGATTTTCATAAGCACAATTACAGCTATCTGTGCGCAAAAAGATGATTTCGTAACAATGGCAAATTCCATTGTTTATGCATTGCTAATTGTTATATTTCTTGTTTCATATGACCAAATGTTAATCAATAGAACAAATATTGCTGTTGTGCACACAATAATTGGTAATCAAGTTTATAATTATAATGAGGAGAATAACAGTGAATTGGCTACAGCCATAAAACAAAAATATATACGAATTAAGAACAAGATAAATGTGGCAGTATCTATAGTAGCGTTAGTATTGGGTTTGTTTATAGTTTTCGTTGGACCAATGCTAGATAATGTGGATAGTGAAGTAAAGAAACAGCATCCAGATAATGGTATTAACTATGATCTACCAATCTCATTCTGGTTTCCATATGATAGTACCAATGGTATTATGTATTACACATCTATTATCACAATATGTGCAACATTTATCTATGTATTACTAATATACACGTGTGTATCTTATTTATATTATAATGTAAACTTGAATATTGCCTGCCAATTTGAAATACTTATGAATTCGATTGGAAATATTGAAAATAGAGCGTTCAATATATATAAAAGAATTAATAAAACATTAGAAATTTCCATGCCAACTGAATCATTATATGGAAATTACGAATTTAATAATATTATAGAAAATTGTTTGAAAGAGAATATAAAGCACCATCAGCTGATATTAAGGTTGGTAACTAGCATATGTATTATTACTTTGTTTTGTATTTAGTATTGCGATCGTGCGAGATTTTGTATATTCGCTTTTCACCGGAATACATGTTTTTGGCCCTTCTGAATACGAAAAAAATATGTTTAGCTAATGGTCTGTATATACGTTTCAACATAATATCTCTAAAACGAAAAGTCGCAGAATGCTTAAATTTAGTATTCCGGCTTAGTCACTACCACCGCATCAGACACTAAGATTTCGGGGCAAAATTCATCAATCAGAAGTGCGACTTTACTGAATGTGTTTTTTTTTTAGCTTTTCGTGATCTCGAAAATGGCCCCAACGATTTTCTGTAAAATGCATTTACACACTCAAATATCTATTATTTTTATTTGAAACTTTTCCCGAGAAAATGGATTTTTTGGGGGTTTTGGGGGAACAGTAGTATAATAATATGGTTTTATCAACCTACCTAATATTAATACACATTAGAAGGATTGATGGAATTCCAAAGTTGAAGAAAATCGGTTGATCAGAAGTGCGGTAGGTTTTTTGTAATTTTCTCGAAAACGGTTACGTTGATTATCTTCAAACTTGGTATGTTTGCTGCATAGATAGTAACGTCACACTTTTATTTGAATTTTTTTTTCTGAAAAAATTAATTTGCACAAACGGTTGGTTTTGATATAGGTGCGCTCCCACACAAGGCCGCTCAGATCTTACAATTAAAATCTCCACCACCATTTGTATGGCCAGCCTAACTAAACATTGTAATGTTGCAATTTTAAAGAAAATTTCTTGATTAAATTGTTTCAATTAGATTAAAAGAAAGTCGTGTGTGTGTGTGTTTCACTCAGTTTCTCTGACCGCTGGAAAAGGAAGTTTTGCGATCAAATTTACGGAATTTTGTTTCCACTGGAGGAAAATGCACCATCATTGATTTTAAAATCATCTCATATTTTAAATTGTAGACAGACTTGGACACAATTTAGTGAAATACTAGATCACTCTGTCCTAATTTTAATATGATCAATGTATACTATTTACTACAAAAGAATAAATAGTAAGATGCGGTTACCTATCTGTACGCTGTAATAGAGTTATTCTGTGAACTGACAAACCTACGAAGTTCCAAGTAAACTAGTAGTTTAAAGTGATTTTGTTCAAATTTTAATATGACCAAGATATAAACTAGAATAGGCCAATTATCTATTAAGTTGCATTTCTATACTGCAAAGTATACATAATAGTTATTGGTGTTGTTTGCTGACTGACATACTACCCAGTACCAAGTAAACTATTAATTCTCTTAAAGTAATTTTATCCAAATTTTAATAATACCAAGATGTATATTTAGAACAGTCTAAATGCCAAGCTTTTTCTTTCTCTAATTTATTGGTTTCATTTAAGTAATAATTAGTTCATAATCTTCTTGCAGACGGTCACCTACATTCCTTGCATGTTAATCTGTTCTCTACCTTCCTGGTTCTGATTGGTGAAAGCAAGCGGTAAGTTGCGTTCGGTTGCTGTTGCCTGCTTCCATATGCTGACGGGCCACCGTATAGGGATTGTTGACACCCCCTTTGCCCTTTCTGCGGTGGGGAAGACATGACAGAGAGCATTTAGCTAACTAAAAGATGTAATATCATCTGTGAAATCCACTTTCGTGTATAATGCATATTTATACTGGGCTGCCAGAAGGAGAATGGCCGAAAGACCAAACTAATGGCGTTGTAAAAAAAAATCTTCTTGGTTCTAAGTTGACTTATATCACACAAATCTTGCGTCATATAATCTTCAGACTGGAGCTGCGGACATTTCTTCCAAAATTAAACTTACTTCCTTTTTTCCTATAATCTAAATCTAAATTTAAATTTTATTTTTTTTTCGAACCAGTAATTAGATATCATATAACGTATCTAAATTTTCGAAATGTAAAGTATATCGAATTTAATTCCTATATTCAATTTGTTTTATTCCTTTAATAATTTTTGCCGTCCCTTCCTTCAGCTGCTCCCGTCGTCGACACTGAGTAACTTTAACATTGCCTTTCTTGATATCTTGATTTTAATACTGCTACGTTGATTTACGTCTTGTTGGTTTGGTTGTAAGCTACCACCTTCTCGTCTGCGTAATTTTCAGATCTCAGATCTTCGAGATACCTTAAAATTCTCGACCTTTACAAATGGATGCAAGAATTAATTGTAGTTTTAAATTTTGCAAATCGTTTATCTGTCATCAAGTGGTCAATAGTTTTTTAATAGGATATTAAGAATTCCTTTGAAAAATTATTGTGGGTGTATAACATCAATTTTATTTTGTGCCATTAGCATAAACGGCCAAATACAAAATGGCGGACTCAAATTCAATCTTGCATTTCTGCGTATTACTTTTTCTTACAGCAATCAGAGAAAGTTGAAAAGAATAATATAATATCTTTTTAGAACTAACGGCAACTAAAATGTAAATAAAAATTCCGAATTCTTTTCAAATTGTAGTGATTAAGGGAACAAGAAGTTATATGATTCTTTTACACCTTAAATTTAATAATGTCTTTTCACCAGAGGTAAATGGCTAAACAGACTTGGATATCGTTAATTGAGATCTGATTTGGTTTGTGTATAGCACTGTTCTAAGGCATTTTAGAGAAGGGTATAGCTAAGTGGTTAGCGTACTGGACTCCCACGCGGCGGACCCGGGTTCGAGTCCAGCTGTGCAACCCTTAGATTTTTTCTTCCTAGGAGCCTCTACAGCTCATTGTCCGGTGATGGGCAGTGTTGTCTGCAAGGAAAGAACACTGTGCACCGGCAGTGCACTGTCCGGGCTTTAATGACCATAGATATTGACGCGCCTTAAATTGAAAAAAAAAAATTCTAGCATTTGGAGACGGTTAAGTGTGGCTTTGTAAGGTTTTGAAATATTAAGATGGCTTTGTTCTTAGAGCATTACGAGGGTAAAAAGCCAAGTCAGACTTATCTCTGGTGAGAGCCACAGAAGTAGATATACATGTATTAAAAAATAAGTACTAATGAAACACTATTTATTTAATTTCAGGCTTGTTAGAGCAATAACAGAAACCTATAAATATTCAATTATAGTAATCTTAATGTGCTCTGGTATGGTAATCGCGATGACATCATATGTAGCCACTTCGGTATGCAAGGAATTTCGGTATTTCTATTTATTTATTGCAAAAATTCAATCTCATTGGGGCACAATAAAGTGATGTTTATTAATGCATACAGTTTAATGGTCAGTGCATGTGTTTTAAATGACGTTTTAGTAAATATAGCAGCACTAAATATAAAAATATTTACTGTTGTTTGAATGCATTTACAATGACATTGCACAAATCTGCTATAATTAATAGTAGCAATATAAATATTAAACAGAAATTAGTGAAAGGAATAATAAACGGGAAAATAGCTTCCGTTCTCTCTTTGTAGAGAATGATATTGTGACTATTTTTTTTTTTTAATTTAAGGCGCGTCTACATCTATGGTCAATTGGCGCCCGGAGTGTAAACTGTGTAAGCGTGTTAAATTTTCGTAATTGATTACCCCCCCCCCCGGGAAATAGGAACATTTTATTTTTATTCCTCTGAGTACGAATAAACAAATTTCTTTTATCGATTAATCTGTCTGTATGTATGTGTGCGTACATCAGAACATCTTGAAACAAACAAATGCAGGAAGCCTACAATCTTCATAATTCTGTATAATTACCATCATCGCATAAATACAACTGGTTATCCGAAAGTTGTGGATTAATATTGGAATTCAATTTATCAGTTCAGAACTCTGACTTTTCAGTTCAGAACTTGCTTGGGGAAAAAAAAAAACGTTCCAACTTCACACACATTTAGTGTCAGCAACTGTTCACAATCTCTGTAGCTCCGCTATTTGTAACAGTTTTCCAATAAAAATTGATTACTGGGAATTTCCATCGGTGGAGGAGAGGAATTACAACGGTTGGCTTTCCTCTAAAGCTACCATTTCAATATAATATATGCTTTTACCACCTACTTAATATTAATGAATACACATTAGAAGCATCGATAGATTTTGAAATTTTTAGAAAATCGGGTAACAAAAAAATTGATTTTTAGAGGAGTATTGCAGGTCTGGGTTAATTAATGTGCACAAGCTTTGTTGGCTTTGACTTAGAGCGCTCTACATAAGGCCGCTCGGTATATATACAAGTAAAAATTCGACTACCAGCGTGAGTGTTCCACACCAGATTTTTATTTTTGCATCAGCACATAAGCTAATTTTTTTTAATATGTACACGTGATTTCTATTGATATTTATATAATATTACAACAGTCAACATAATACATTAATTTCTCTAACTTATTGCTTTTCATTGAAACTATCTCTTTCTGTTTCAGGTAACAAACCAACCAGGTACCGTACTAACTTTTGGATGTTTGGCACTGGTATTCATATTGGCCATTGCTGGGGACTGTATCATGGGACAGTTAATTACTGATTCGGTTAGTTTTTAGAATTATATCCTGGAAACTCATTGGCAACATGTGTGCTTTATGGGAATTTATAATCCATAATGTAACTTAAACGATAACAACCCCTGTAAAAAAAACAAACCTGTATCTTCTTAATTGAGGCCATTTGGGTTTACGCATGGAAATGAACAGCCAATATAAGGTTTTTCTAGCTTCCGGTACCTAGGGGTTCGGGTTATAAGGGTACCAATGAGGCTGCAGTTTGCCTGACCCGCAAGGATTCTATTGGAACCTTCATTGGACTGAACCTTTCTGAGGCACTGCAGAGCATGGATCGAAGGAATAGTGGGTTAAAACCCCAGACCAGAGGCAGGCGAACAAGTTTAAAGAGCTACTCCCCCCAGACTTACTGCTACAGAATTATGTACTTCTTTTTTCAGGCTTTGTTTAAATTTAGTTTATGGTTGTATTGTTTTCATTTCAAACTTGTGAAAATGATTTTCACCAATATTTTCTTAAAATTTTTATTTTTATTTTTTTTACATCTTTTTTATATCTCATCTCAACGTTTCGACATCCTTATGTGTCATTTTCAAGAGATCTATATATATATTGATATATATTGTATTAATTATAATAACTTTTTAATAATTTTTACAGATTAGATTGCAATTTTGAAAAGAATTGCACTATTTTTACATGGTAGATAAATTATAAATAAGTTCTTTTTATTTACAAAAAGGTGTTTTTGTTTAAATAAAATTACCAACCTTCATATATTTTTAACCACAATTAAGTTTTGTTATTATTCCTATAATGCAAAATAAGTTAATGGTTATTTCTTGTCGGTGTTGTATATAAGGTGACCAACTACTTGTTGTCCTCTGCAAGTTCCACAGGTGGGACAAAAGAAGAAAAAACGATAAAAACTTTATTTTCTTTTAAAAACATATTTTTCTTCGGAGTGGATTTTTTTGCTAAATGAGGATGTTCGTCTAATAATGTAGCCACATCCGAACAACTTTCATTATGCATATTAAATTTGACTGTTAAGACGGCAGATAATGTTTTTACAGAAAGTTGCGACTTCTCACTGCTCCAATAATCATTCCCTAGTGAAAATACCCTTTCAACAGCAGCATTAGTGCCTGGACAACATAAGGAAATTTCTATTAAAACTTTTAAATTTTCATGTGGGATATGTTCTACTCTAAAATGCCGAAAGATTTCTACCCATCTTTTGTCAAGTTCTATTTTCTCATCGTTCCATTTCTTCAATTTTTCTTCGTTTAAATATAAATTTACTCTTCGAATTTCTTCAAAGAGAAAATTGTCATTAATAACAATATCTTTTACTTCCTTCTTTACAAATTCGACTGCTGAAGAAACTTCTTTCCATTCAATTTTACTATTTAGAAGGGTCCATTTGAAACAATTTAATGCTCTAAAGTTCACTATCCATTCTTCGATATATTCATAGCAAATTTTATAAAAATTTAAAACTTCTTTTAAAAATTCATTTTTTATTCCGGGATTGGAATCTTCCAAAACGGTCAGTTTATTCTTTAGAATTAGTGGTAAAAATCCATCATTAAATCTTGATTTACATTGCAGTATGAAATCGTTTAATATAATACAAACTTCTGCTACTGAAATTTTATCTCCTTCAATTTGTAGAGTAATTTTATGAAACAACGACGCCTGACTGTGAATAAAATAAAGCATAGGTTCTGACATATCGTTTTGAAAGAATTTCTTCAAAATTGTAGGACATTTGTCAAGGCTTAAAAAATATGAACGTAGTGGATCATATAACTGCAAAACGCGTTCTAATGCTGGAGTTAAAGCAAGCCATCTGACTTTGGAATAACCAAGCAGTTTTTTGTATTGAACACCAGCCTCTTCACAAAATTCTTTCAAACTTGCTACCCGTACTGTAAACCGACTGAAATATAAATATATATTTGTAATAATTACTTTCACATCTATTGACATTGAACTTGATGCTGTATTGATGGCATTTGATATAATGTGAGCATTACAACCAATTCCCAAAATATTTCGTTTCAGAAGATCTTGTAATTTTGTGTACACATTATTGACACCTTTACGGGTGCGTCCTCCAAAATTAGTATTTGTGTTATCAGCCGAGAGCGCCAAAATTTTCTTATTCAAATTGTTGTCTGTTATAACTCGACATAAGTGATTAGACAAAATGTCTGATGTTTCCCCTTCGATTGATTCCAAATTTAAAATCTTAATTTGAATACCGTTCTTAATATCGAAATACCTTACTAAAATTGGATAAAGTTTTATTTCATTGTGATTCGATGCGTCTGATAGAATAGATATATATGATACAGAATCCAGATTTTCTGATAGCATTTTCTTGCAGTATTCATTAAATACGCTGGTTACGATAGACTCACATTTTGTTCGCGCACAAGAAAATTTTTCGTCACAAAATTTTTTTTAATAATTTACTAGTGCAGTCCATGCTGCGAAAACTTTGATTATGGATTATTGTGTGAAAAGCGAAAGTACCCTCCATAACTGCCAATTTTTTTTCATTAGTTCCAAAAGTATTCCCTTTAAAAAATGTCAGTTTGGATGTTGACGCTGCTGTGTCATGAGACGTTTTATGTACTTTAGTTTCAATGTGTGCCGTTATTGCACTACGTCCATGAATTGCAATTGAAAATTCCCTATTGCAGATTTGCATTTAACCAAGGAGTCATCATTTCGATTTTTAACTATAATGAACGGAAACTCTTTTTTTAAATTTTCGTTTAAACGATTTTTCCTTCTTTTGTTATCGCTCATATTTGGATTAATAATCTAAAAATTATATTAGTAATATATTTTTTATTTTGATTTTAAATGAATATTATAATCTTATATTATTGTTTTGTACCCCTCAAATCTTGTTAACTTGGAAAAAAGTACGAAATTGTTGGTTTCTCTAACCTCAAATTAATTAAACAGAAAGGGAATTCCCATAAAACTTTGCCGTACATACTACGCATGCGTCAAGACTGTCAAGCATGCCGTACATACTGCACATCAAAGATCAGCCTGGGGATTACGTACACAAATATTGGAGAGATAGATATATCCATCTCTTTTCACAAATGTAATTTTGACGTTGTTAGAAAAAGAGGTCTGTAGTATCTATCTATCTCTCCAGGTACATAATACGGCCTTTCAATTGTGCCGGAAACGGCAGCCATATGTGCGCGCGAAATTCAAATCACTGTCAAACTCGGGTCTGGTGTTTGCCCTGTCCTCTGACGTGCCGGAAACGGCAAGCAATATGCGCGCGTGAAATTCAAATCACTGTCAAACTCGTGTCTGGTGTTTGCCCTGTCCTCTGACGTGCCGGAAACGGCAGCCATATGTGCGCGCGAAATTCAAATCACTGTCAAACTCGTGTCTGGTGTTTGCCCTGTCCTCTGACGTGCCGGAAACGGCAAGCAATATGCGCGCGTGAAATTCAAATCACTGTCAAAATAATTTTAAATATTTAATTAATAAAATTGAAATAAAATAATCTAAAAAAATGTTTTAGAAATACAAATGAGTATAAAATTATACAAATGAGTACTTTCAGAGTACAGGATTTGAAAAGAGTACGGTTTGCGAAAAAAGAGTACAAAACTCAGTAAATGCGTATAGTTGGTCACCTTGTGTATAAGCTCTTTTGCTAATAATTTTACTTTTTTTTTTTTTGCATAAATGTCCTAATATTTTATTAAAGTGTTGATCATCATTTATGATATCTAGGTTAAGATGAGCCATGTGTGCTATGGAGTTTTTAGAACAAATCCTATTTTTGTTTTTTTTTTAAAGGCCTGTGGAGTGAGAAAAATTGTTTTTTTATATATTTAAGTTATTTTAAAATTTCTTTATGTTATTTTTAAATGTTAATATTTTTAAATTAATATTAATTTAAATAGGTATCCGCGTTTGATAACCTGTTGTGCTGGTAGACTGAAGGTAAACCAGTATGCCTTATGAGATTTTTATTATTGAAGTGGGGGTTATTATAAGTTGAATAATGTTTTTTTTTAATATTTCATAAGGTTTTTGATCATTTTTTTTCTTCTTTTTTATAATTTTTTTAGAACAATATATTGTGTTTTTAAACCTTCCTGTTTTAGGTGCTTTTTTATAACTTTAAATATTGATTGTTGTATTATCAACAAATATTGATTGTTGTATTGATCGTGTGTTGATCGATTGTTGCGGATTAGATAGTAGTGGTTGCTTTATAACCTAGCTTTGCTGTTAGCTTTGAAAATTTATTTAATAATTGTTGTCTTTTCATGTATTATTTTGAAATGATTTTATTATACATCATTATACATGGATAACATCCGGTATTTTATCCAATATGTATTTAAGCTAGCAGTATATTTTTTGATTTTTGTATCCTCGTTTCTGTCATTCATTGCTTTTTCTAGATTTAGATAAATGTGTAATGTATATTTAAATAGATGTGGCTTCTAATATTTTTCTTTTCTTTAGGCTGCTTTTATAATCTAAAATAGTCTTTTTTATCAAAAAGAATTTGATGTTTTGACAGTGCCGTGTTACTTTTACAATTCGGATTAAGTGTGTACTTGTGTGAGTTTATTCTGTTTTTCAACGTTTTTTTGTGTATGTACTCTATAACACAAATTACAAGAACAAAATATACTGTATATTAAATTTTGTTTTTCTTGGGTTGGTATTTTATTTTCATGAAGTGGTAAGAAATTTTTTATTATTTATGGTTTTGAAAGTTATATTTAGATTAGTTATATCAGATTCTTTGTATGTGTGTTTCATTTTTTGTGTAATGTTTGGCATATAAAATAATGATTGGTAATAATTTACATTTTTATAATAACTAATATGGATGCTACGACGGATAAAATACCGGATGTTATCCAGCAATGCGGACCCAGCCACATTTTCAATCAATTTACATTTTTATTAGTATTTTGATTTCGTGTTTCAAGTGTTGGAAGTATTGTCTGGGGCCATTATTTGTGGTATAGATTTGCTTTCCTATATTATTTTGATTATTTTTACTACTTGTTTCTTTTTTTTTTATTAATATTTATCCGTTTTTCCAATATTTATTAATTAATTCTGGGGGGATGCATTATTATGTAATAGGTCAGTTATCATTTTCTTTAGTTTCCTTATGTTATGTTTCATCTCTTAGTTGTATGCCTTTTCTTAATAAATTTTCTGCAGTATTTCTCTAGCGGTTATGTCGCCCCGGACAAAAAGAAAAATTGTCGCCCCCTTAAGTATATATATTTTTAAGCAAGACTATGCATGTTCAAACACAAGCTGAAGCAGTGCTCTGCTCGCGTGCTAATGCTATTCTGTTCAGAGAAGTATATGCATATTCAGACAAGTTCAAGCATCGTCCTTTACAAATTCTGCGTTAATGTTTCAACAGTACTGTAAATATCTTTAGCCTTTAGACATAAAAAATATAAATACGCCACGCATTGTAAATTTTTAGCAATCAAAAAATCGATATGTGAAATTTTTTATTAATTGAGTATTTAACACATCAGTATCTTTCTCACTCAGCCAAAATGGCGCCCCTAAATTTTGACATTTGTCCTGATTGCCCGCCCCTAGAGCGAGCGCTGATTTAAGACTTACATGTTTAGCGTGATTCAAAAAGAAACTTAAACACAAATTAGATTTTTTTTTATATATAATTTAGGGAATATTTTATTATTATTTTTAATTATAGTTATGTCTAAATATTTGGGTATAGTGTTTTGGGATTCTATTTCTTTGGTGATTTTTATTTATTTATTTATTTATTTATTCATGATCAAAATACATAAATTGCACAAAAATAATATTCATTGAATCATAAAGCCTAGGGTACAGTGACCGTCAGGCGAGTTCCGCGTTACAATACAAGTATATAAAATATCATGATTCCACAAAAATAAACTTATTTAAATATATCGAATAAATTATGGTGATTTTTATTTTATCATGCTGTTTGTTAAATAAAATATCATTTTCATCCTTTTTAACAATTAGTAGTAAGTCATCAATATATTTAGCTATTAATAATGGTTTAATGTTTTGTATTTTTACTTTCGCTTACTCCTAGTGTCTTTGTGTGTATGTATGTGAACAGCATAGCTCAAAAACGAAAAACCGTAGAAAGTTGAAAGTTGATATTAGGTATCACCATGGGATCTGACGGTGCATTATCTGTCAAAATTCCTCAACCGGAAGTACCACTTTACTAGTTGTTTTTTTTACGTTTTGGC